>AWUE01024653.1:0-37480 GCA_001974825.2 Corchorus olitorius
TCAAGCAAAAAAATTAATTATAAGTCAAATAAAATAATTGACACATTAGGGAAATAATAAAGTTTAATCATAATACATTAATTATAAACTATCAAATAGTAAGATGTCAATCATAATAACTTTTTAAATTATAAAATGGTAAAAATAAAATAATTATAAAATATTGAATTTAATTAAATGAAAATAGAGTTTTTAGTAGAATAAAACTCTATATTTTGAAAAAATAGTACAATGGTAAAATTAAAATAATTATAAAGATATTAAATTTAATTGAATAAAAATAGAGTTTTTAGTAGAATAAAACTATAATAGTTAAGTAATGACATTTAAGAAATATGTTTGAAAAATAAGGATATAATGATCGATTCAATTAGAAAAATAAGGGTATAATAGTCGATTCAAAAGTTTTTCAAAACTCGTACTTTTATATATAGTATAGATATAGTACAATTATACGTGTTGTCATGTTGCCAAATTAATTAATACTATGTTTGACTTTTTTTTTTTTTAAGTTGATGAGTCACCAGCGGTCGTTAAATTACGCAAAAGCTTGTTTCAAAGTACTTCGAATTATTTTTAATTGATGTGTGTCCCTCTGCCTAGCGTTTACTAAAATTAAATTTCGTTTACTTTGATTTAATTATGGAAAATTATTCAATACACGTCAGTGGAGCAGATTACACATGCGGGTCCTGAAGGATAATATGTATTCTCTAAGAACTAAATTGGAATATTTAAAACTTAATTAATTAAAAAAAATGACATGTGTCAACTCCACAACCCGCTTGTGAAGTCTAAAATTTACACCGTCGGTGTATCAACTAATTACCATTTAATTATTAAATGACAAATAGTCGACAAAAAGAGAAAAAATTATTAGATTTGATTATCTCACCATGTAGCTATATGACAAACCATATTGTGCAACATTAAATCAATTCCTAGAATATAGATACAATTTTAGTTTAAAGTTTAGTCCTTTAAAAATAAAATATATATGTGGGCGGTAACTCCAAAATTTTAAGATTTGATTGATATATGATTTTATAAAAAATTCTCTGAATTGTCACTATATTAATAATTGGTTCCATTACTAACATGATAGGTTAGTCACACCTACTAATTTCTTCAAAATAAAGAGTTTTGGATAGAAAGGCAAGGATCTCAGTGTTGAATTTTTTAAAAGAAAAAGAAAGTCTTAAAACAATCAAATTTGAAATAATCAAACTTTTGTGAACTATAATCTATATAAGAATTCTGCCTCGGGTGCATATGCAAATTACATTACATCTCAAAAAATGTCTTATCCATCCCACAAATAAATTACATGTCATTATCAAAGATGTCTTCTCCATCCCACAAATAAATTACATGGCATCCCAAAACTGTCTTTCTCCATCCCACAAATAAACAAATTCTGGTCCTCTTACATATTTTGGCAATCTATAGAATAGTTTGTCAATATTATGGAGACAGTGTATGTGTTCTTGCGATAAATTCATGGTTGGGGCTGGTTTAAAGAAGACATGTTACAGATTTTGGGATAGAGAAGCCATGTTTGGGGATGATATGTAATTTATCTGTTGGATGGAGAAGACTTTTTTGGGGTTGACATGTACTTTATTTTTGGGAAAAAAAAGACATGTTTGGGGATGACATGTACTCCTATCCCAAATTAATCGACTCTTTTTTTTATGAATGTGGTCCTATTTTAAGACCACATTCATTTCAAAAAGAGTTAGATAAGATAATTCAGGACTGAGGGAGTAATTTAGTTGTGAGATAAAGAAGATATTTTTGAGATAGAATATAATTTATTTGTGGGATCGAGAAGACATTTGTTATTACCAAAAGGCTAATTGCTCAATTAAGGGCAAAACGTTTCATTCTCGGCTTAATTTGGGGCTAAACCTTTTAATTTGGTTGATTTGGGGCAAAACGTTCCCAAATCGCATCAGGGCAAGTGTCAATTTAAACGGGTTTTGAGTTACACGGACAGAGGGAGGCGCGTTAATTTGTTAATCTCATAAGATTATAACAAGTGTTTATTTTTTTAAGAAGAAAACATTTTTTATATAAGAAAAAAACAATACACGGTTAAAGATAAAAAAATTTAAAATAATAAAATAAAATTATATAAAACTCTTTTATTTCTTACGAACACTTCCTATACTGTCTCCCTACACTATTTCAGATCAAACAATGTTTCTGACCTAAAATCTATAAACACCATACAAACACTATTAATGAACTCTTATTCTTCTCATCTAAAAAAACTCTTCTTCTCCACCGTCAGCCACCATAAGCCGCCGCGTCGGAACTTTGATCTTACTCCAAATCTCACCAAAGTTTCCAGATTTACTTTACTCTCTTTCTTAAAGTCAAATCTGAAACTAAACTCATCAATAAAACATCCAAATATGCTAGATCTAAGGAGACCCAAGAAGAAGGACAGTGACAAAATTGCCACCGAATTTTCACCTGGAAGTGTTAATCAGTCCCCACGACGGCCTCCACTTCTGGCAGTTCATGATTGCCGGTTCTATAGCCGCTGCGTTGAGCCCATGGCTATGTTCCCTGTCGATACCGTCAAGACCCATATGCAAGCCTTCGGCTCTTGCCCCATCAAATCGGTCGGTGTTCGTTATGTGCTAAGCTCCATCCTCAAATCAGAAGGAATCCGAGCTTCTATCGAGGAATCGGGGCCATGGGTCTCAGGGCTGGTCCTGCCCATGCCGTCTACTTCTCTGTATACGAATTTTGCAAGAATTCTTTTTCCGGTGGGAACCCAAATAACTCGGCGGCTGTTTGTGCTACGGTAGCAAGCGACGTTGTTTTTACGCCAGTGGACATTGTGATTTGTGAAGCATAGGTTGCAGTTTGGGAACATTGCTTTTATTTTTATTTTACATTATTTTCCTTTAAATTAAAATAAAACAAGGTAAGAGAAAAAAAAATCAAGAAACATATATATTGAAACGGTTTTAGAATTTTTTTTGTTTTTGACTTTTTTATATTTTTATGTTTTTAATTTAACAAATTTAATTTAATTTTTATTAATCAATTTTATTAATAAATAATTATTATTATAAGACTTAACAGAGCTTCCGTTCAAATTGACGGCGTGTTACTCCCACTTGTTAAAAGATATTTCCCCTATTTGATAGTTTGCCCCAAATTGACGTGATTTGGGAACGTTTTGCTTCAAATTGATCAAATTCGAAGGTTTTACTCCAAATTAGGCCGATAATGAAACGTTTTACCTTTAATTAAGCAATTAGCCTTATCAAAAAGAAAAAAGAAAAAGAGAAGACATTTGTAGGTATGGCACGTAATCTATGCGTGAGATCATGAAAATGAGATAAAGAAGATATGTTTGGAGATGACAACTCAATAATTAATGTAAATAAGACCAATTCATCTATAACTCAAAAAAAAAAATTCAAATGATGCCAAAAAAATTTAAAAAATAAATAAAGTTAATAACCCAAATTATACTTTTTCAGTTTCTGCAAGCAGGTTCTCCTGCCAAAGACGCCAAAACAACCTGATTGAAAATTTTTTTATTTAATATTGTTTAATCTTTGCTGTTAGTAGTCAAATAATTGGTTGGGTTTGAAAGGGTATTTTCTATTAGGTTATGGCCGGCGGAGTAAGACAAAATATATATACCATATTTACTATTTCCGATTAGGCTTGAAAAGATTGTTTAATTAAAACGAAATATATATATTTACAGATCATATTGGTAATCTTTTTACGGGGATTAGGTTAATATTCTTTTCGTTTTTTAGTTTTTTTCATTTTCGTTTAATTTAAAGGAAAAAAAGCAGTAAAACAAAAAAAAAGTAAAATCTTATTATAGGAACTACCACACACAAGCTAAACTCACCATATATAATACACGTTTTTAAAACCAATTAAAAACGTTAGAGTTTTTAGAGTTTTTTTACCAAGTTATTATGTCTTTAAAACTTATTTCCCAATATATTGCACTTTCAAAAATATTTCCCTATCTAATTCAAAAAAAAAAAATATACATATTTCCCTATCTATAACATTTCCAGCTGCATAGGTTCCATCATTCCATGTCATTCTTTTTATTTTTTAAAAATAAAATTAAATAGTGTTTTGTTGTATCATTCTCATCTCGCCCAAACTATAGATAAGGGAGAAATTATTATGTGGGTCTGACCCACCACATCATCCATGGGTCCTTCCAATAATATTCCGCTATATAAGCTTGCACTGCCATGTCATCTGGACCCACATAACTTCACCCGTTAACTCCGCCATGTAACTTCACCCGTTGATTCAACATTTCTTTTCAACATTAACAAACCAATGGCGTCGGTGGAGCTAGCAGCGCCATGGCCAGGCTTCGGTTGCTAATGGCCCTCTCAGTTCCATAGCCTTGACGCTTGTAATCTTCCAAGTCATTGTACTTCACGTAGGGGTTGTCCTCTATTGGCAGCCCCGCCGAGTCTTCCTTCTCTTCCTTATCATTTGGCTTCTTGTTCTCATGCTCTTGCTTCTTCTCCATTTTTGGATTGGTTACAGTAAGGATTTTATTTCTCACCATGCTGCTTTCAATGGCTTCCAACCTTAAAGCCAGATAATTGCTTGACTGTTGCACGGTGATGGTAGCTGTGCTACCTGTGAAAATTACACAGGCAAAATCACAAACACTTGGTATGCATTTTTTACCAATAAAATAATACCTTTTAAAAGCACGAAATCAAAAACCCAACAAGGAGAAATTTCACATCTAGAAGTGGATTTACAATATCAGAATCAGAGAATAATTCAAGCGAAAATTCGAATCATGTTTTTTACTTTACCTATCGAAAATCATAACTTGTATTTTCAAATTTAATTTTGTGATTCTATTGAATTATGATAGATATGCAAATTAAGTTTAAAATAAAAAAAAAATTAAAATTTAGCTCAGATCAATGACAGAAAAAGCATAGCAGAGGCTGCAAATTAAGTTTAAAATAAAAAAGAATTTTAAAATTTAGCTCGGATCAATGACACTAAGAGCAGAGCAGAGGCTGAAGATCTGTCTAAACCATGCTTTTTTTCCATCATCCCCAAGCCAAACCTCAAAATTCAACTACGTTCTTTTCCTACAAAATATATTAGAATATTAGAATTGATTGAAAGAGAAGAGCAAAAAGTGTTGATTACCAGTGATTATTCATCCTTATATACAGAGGATATATCCTTGATCATAGCTAACAAATAAACTAACTTAGTAACTAACTCTATCTGACTAACTAACAACCAACTAACCATTAATTGAAACTACATCGTTTCATATAAAATGAAACTATGCCGTTTCATACTCTAATACCCCCCTTCAAACTGGAGTATATATGTTTAATATGCCCAGTTTGGAAAAGGCAGCAACAAAGTTGGTGGATGACAAACCCTTGGTGAAGCAGTCAGCAAGTTGTTGTTTTGTTGAAACTGGAAGAAGAATGATTAAGCCAGATTGAATCTTTTCTCGAACAATGTGACAATCTATCTCTATGTGCTTACTTCTTTCATGAAATGTGGGATTTTGAGCAAGATAAATGGCTGATTTGTTGTCGCAGAAGATAGGAGTAGTTGAAGGAGTAAGAGGAATTTTGAAATCTTCAAGAAGATAGTTGATCCATTGTATCTCACAAGCTGTAGAGGCCAAGGCTCTATACTCAGCTTCTGAAGAACTTCTGCTGACAGTATTCTGTTTCTTAGATTTCCAGGAAATCAATGAAGTACCAAGAAAAATGCAGAAACCTGTAATTGATTTTCTGGAATCAATACAAGTACCCCAATCACTATCACTGTATGCAGTGAGTCTTAAACCACTGTCAACAGGGAAGAAAAGACCTTGTCCTATAGTCCCCTTTAGATAACGTAGAACTCTATGTACTGCAACCAAATGATCATCAGTTGGCTTGTCGAGAAACTGTGCAAGTTGCTGAACAGCAAAACTTATGTTTGGCCTTGTTGTTGTGAGATACTGCAATTTTCCAATGAGTTTTCTGTACTTAGTAGAATCTTCTAAAGGGATTCCTTTATCTTTAGATAACCTTGTATCAGGTAAGATGGGTGTAGGCACTGGTTTAGCATCCAAAAACTGTGCTTCCTTCAAAAGGTCCAATGTATACTTTTTCTGACATAGATTAATGCCTTTATCAGTTCTAGCTACCTCCAAACCCAAAAAGAATTTGACTTCTCCCAAATCCTTAATGGTGAACTCATTATGCAGAAATCTCTTAATATCAATCACTTCTTCAAAGTTATCACTTGCAATAATGCAATCATCCACATAAACTAAAAGTGCTGTAAAACTAGCTTCAGTACTCTTAATAAAAAGAGAATGATCAGCTGAAGATTGTTTAAAACCATAAGATAACAGAGCTGTAGTCAGTTTCATATTCCACTGCCTACTAGCCTGTTTCAAGCCATAAAGTGATTTGATTAATCTGCAAACTTTGTTTGGTTCTGCAGAGTAACCTTCAGGAAGCTTCATATATACTTCTTCTTCTAAATCTCCATGCAAAAAAAACATTGTTTATATCTAACTGTTGTAAGTGCCATCCTTTAATAGCAACTAAAGAAAGCAATAATCTGACAGTAGTCATCTTAGCTACTGGACTGAAAGTGTCAAGGAAATCAATACCTTCTTGCTGTGTGTATCCTTTTGCTATTAATCTGGCTTTATATCGTTCAATTGTGCCATCAGCTTTCCTTTTGATTCTATAAACCCATTTGCAGCCTATAGCAACTTTTCCTTTTGGTAGATCAACTAACTTCCAGGTGTCATTTTTCTGCAGGGCTGTGATTTCTTCTTGCATAGCCTGTTGCCAACTGGTGTCTTGTGCAGCTTCTTTGTAAGATTTTGGCTCAACTTGTTGATCCAGTGCAACAGAAAAGGCCTCATGCTTGCCATTTAGTTGAGAGTAAGTAAAAACATGGTCCAGAAGATGAGGACTTGTTCTGGTAGAGGCAACTGCAGAACATTTGAAATTGACTAGATAGGGTGGTTTTGTTTTGATTCTAGTACTTCTTCTGAGCTGTTGATGTGGTTGATTGATGATTTGTGTTTCATTGGTATCTGGTAGGAGAGGTAATGATTGAGAAGGATTTGTTGTTTGTGCTTCTGCAATTTCTGTATGCACAGGATGAATTTCTGCAAGTATTGGAGAAACAGGTGGACTTTGAACATCATGAAGACTGGGACTGTTATTTGCAGTTTGATGATGTTGAGAGGTAGCATTGTTGTGAACTAAGACATTTTCATCTCGAAAAGAATTGATATTTTGCACATTTGGTAAAATTGCTGTTACTGCACTATCTGCAATTTGAAGAATGCTAGAATCTCTATTCTGCAGCTTGTTAGTAGTCAAAGAAAAAGGAAAAATGTCTTCATAGAATATGACATCCCTAGAAAGAAATATCTTATGAGTGTCAAGATCATACAATTTATAACCCTTAACAGTAGGATTAAAGCCAATGAAGATGGTCTTAATACTTCTGGATTCAAATTCATTTTTAATGTTGACATGATTTGAGGCATAAGCAAGACATCCAAAAACTTTAATATGATCAATAGGAGCAGATGTATCATATAATGCTTCATACGGAGAGAGATTGTTGATGACAGGAGTAGGCATACGATTTATTAAGTAAACAGAATGTAGAACACACTCACCCCAAAAATAAATAGGTAATTGAGCTTGAAATCGTAAAGCCCTAGCCATATTAAGTATGTGTTGATGCTTCCTTTCTACCACACTGTTTTGCTGTGGTGTTTTTACACAAGATGTTTGATGGATTATTCCTTTGGCATTGAAGTAATCAGGAATGTTGAATTCCTGGCCATTATCAGACCTAACACACTTAACAGTGACATTAAATTGAGTAAAAACAAAAGTTATGAAATTCTGCATTAATATGCGAGCTTTAGATTTATGTTTCATCAAGAACACCCAAGTATATCTGGTAAAATCATCAACAATAGTTAAAAAATACCTATGTCCTCTAAGAGTAGGAGCATAGTTATCTCCCCAAATATCAATATGAATAAGATCAAAGGCAGATTTGCTTACAGTGCTACTAGTAGGAAAAGGTAATCTCTTCATTTTTGACATGTGACAAATATTACAATTGTCAATGGAAGAAACAGAAGGAACTAAAGATTTTAATCTCACAAAGGAAAGATGACCAAGTCTTCTATGCCATAGAAAGGATTCTTCCTTATTACAAGAAACTGTATTTACAATAGAGGGAAACAAATTTTGATTGGTAACAAATGCATCAGGTAAAAGCTTTGTGGAATTCAATTTGTAGAGGCCTTGATTGAGCTCAGCAGCCCCAATCATTCTCCATGGTCGAATTCCCTAAATTAGACAATAGTTAGTTAAGACTATAATGCAGCAAATTAAATCAGAGGCTAACTTACTAGCAGAAATAAGATTGAAAGTAAATTGAGGAACATATAAGACATCATGTAATACTAAAGCATCACTTAATCTTATTGTGCCTATGTGAGTAACCTGAACTTTAGACTTATTAGGCAAATGCACAAAAACATCATTAACAGGCCTAACAACATCAAAAACACTTAAAGAACAAGTAATGTGATCAGTGGCTCCAGTGTCTAAAATCCATTCTCTAAAAGATATACTAACAGTATTGGAAACATTTAAAGATATATGACTATTTGCATCACAATTATGATAAAAAGAACCTGAGAAAGAGTGATTTGAAGTTCTTGAAGAACTAGGCATGGTGACAGCATTGACTTGATGAGTGCTTCCTGGCATGCCTTAAATCATCAACATTAACTGATCATATTGTTCTTTAGTGAACTGGTATGCTACTGATGAGGGTGCAGGATTCTGATATGCAGGATAAGAAGAAACTTGCTCTTGCTGAACATCTGAAGAGGGAAAAACTGGCATGGATTGAACCTGATCTTCAACAGTTACTGCATTTGCGAAACCTTGGTGGGAAGCAGGCTTCTTGGAACGAGTATTATAAGTAGCAGGGTACCCATGCTTCTTATAACACTTATCAACAGTGTGCCCTTCTTTCCACAAAAAGAACACATAGGCCTTTTAGAATTGCTGAAAGGTTTCTTGGGTACAGGACTACCCTTAACTGCCATTGCAGTTATTTCAGAGGAATTTGGAACAGAAAATATTGGATTGGAAACCATCGCAGATCTCTCTTGTTGAATAACCAGAGAGTAAGCCTTATTCAGAGAAGGCAAAGGATCTAAAAGCAAGATCTGAGTTTTGACACTAGCATAAACTTCAGAAAGACCTTTAATGAAGACAATGACTTGATCATTATCATGAAACTCTCGAACCTTCTTGGCCAAAGAACAAGAACATATGGGAGCACAATTACAAGCAGTAATGGGACGCAATATATTCAACTCATCCCGAAGGACCTTCAAACGTGTAAAATAATCATGAACAGACAAAGATCCTTGAGTAGTATTGTAAATCTCACACTGTAAATCAGAAATGCGAAAAGAATTTGTCTGGGAAAACCTAGACTTCAAATCATTCCAAATATCATGAGCAGACTCTAACCAAATGATGGATTGAGCAATTGAAGGAGAAACTGAATGTACCAGCCAAGAAATTACTAAATTGTTGCAACGTTGCCAAGCAGGAAACATGAAATGATCTCGAGCAGGAGTTGGTAGCGATCCATCAATCAAATGAAGCTTATTTTTAGTAAGCAATGCCATTTTCATGGCTCTTTCCCAAGAATGATAATTGGGACCAGTAAGAACAGTAGAAACAAGAACTAGAGTAGGATTTTCACTAGCGTGAATGTAATAAGGACTTTCTTCAAGCCTTGAAGTAGCGGAAGAAGCCATTGTAAGAGAAAAAAGAAAGAAAAAGACAGAAAGAAAGGAGAAAGAAAGGAAAGAAACCTGTTTGGTTTCTAAGAAAATAAAGGAAAATCTGGAAAACTAACCAGAAAGAAGAAATAGAAAGCAGCGGAAAAGAAAAACAGAGAGAAATGCTCTGATACCATATTAGAATATTAGAATTGATTGAAAGAGAAGAGCAAAAAGTGTTGATTACCAGTGATTATTCATCCTTATATACAGAGGATATATCCTTGATCATAGCTAACAAATAAACTAACTTAGTAACTAACTCTAACTGACTAACTAACAACCAACTAACCATTAATTGAAACTACATCGTTTCATATAAAATGAAACTATGCCGTTTCATACTCTAACAAAATATAAAGTCTAATTAAAAATTTCTATTAGGTTGTTTAAAAAAAAATTGGAACAGGTGAACTAATCGAACAATGTAATCTTCTTCAAAAAAGAATTGTACAATGATTAAAAACAAAGTCTGTGAATGAATTTTGAGCCGCATAAATCTGTTTTTTTTTTTCCTCTTTGTTGATACTGTGAGTTTGTTAACGTTGAGGAGAAACGTTAAATTAACGGGTGAAGTTAACGTTAGTTAGGCAGGGTGATGGGTCCAGATGACATGACAGTGCAAGTTTACATGGCGGAATATTATTGGAAGGACCATGGATGACGTGGTGGGTCAGACCCACGTAATAAATACCCTAAAATAAAGGTTTTTCTATTTTTCTGTCAACAGTTTTCTTTTCCAGATCATCACCAGATGAACATAAAAAATTGGGGAAACTTATCACTAGTTTCTTGTAATCTTTGATATTTTATCGTTCATAGGAATAGATTATTCTATTTCTATGTCCCAATTTTAAGTTGGTTGCTGTATGAAAGTCCATTGTTTTCCATCGACTGTAAGTTGGTTCCATTTAAAAATGATTTGTAACTTTTTATTTTTCTGGAAAAGATTTTGACTTTGAATAAACGACTAACCATGCGTGCAGCATAAATGAAACAGAGCTGTTAAGAGTAGGAGAATTCAAGATGGAACCAGTTCTGATAACAAATTAATCTAATTTGTTTTTTTTATTATTCAATCTAACTTGTTCAGATCTGAACAAGAGAAAATGGTGGTTGATCCCTTGACAGCGAGTTGTATAGGGGCAGCTCTCTCCACCCTGCTCAAGCTCCTGACTGACACTGTTCCCATGTTGAAGAACTACTTGGGGAAGACGGACAGCAACATTGAACGATTGCAGGAATTACAAAAGTCACTGCTAATCGTGGACAAAGTGCTTTCCGATGCTGAAGAGAAGCAAATCACGAACCATTCAGTGCAAAAGTGGTTGTACGATCTTCAAGACCTTGCCTACGATGCTGAGGATCTACTGGATGCCATCGCAACTGATGAAGGAAGGCGGAGCCAGCGGCAGTCGGAAGCTCCAACTATGGAGAAGGTGATAAACAATTTTAGCAAACCTCTTGAAGCTGTCCATAAGAAACTCAAACCCATAGTTGAGCAGATCGATGTCCTTGGTCTAAAAGAAGGTACTCGTGGACATGGAGGGAAATCATTTCCAAGATTTCCCACAACTTCCTTGGTGGATGAATCTGAAGTATGCTTGAGAAACAATGATAAAGCGGAGATTCTCGACTTTTTGACTTCTGATACGCAGATCCCTGTGGTGATCGCTTTAGTTGGGTTGGGAGGGATTGGCAAAACGACCCTTGCTCAATTTCTCTACAACGATGACAGGGTGAAGAATCACTTCGACTTAAGAGCCTGGGCGTATGTTTCAGAAGAATTTGACGTTTTCACGGTTACTAAAACAATTTATGAGTCTGCCAGTTAGTCGCATTCTGATATTGAAGGCTTAAATGCACTTCAGCTTACACTGGAGAGGGTATTGAATGGCAGAAAATTTCTACTTGTCCTGGACAACGTTTGGAATGTGAGTCTAAGCCAATGGAAGGTTCTGCGTAAACCCTTACAACATGGACTTCCTGGAAGTAAGATCATCGTAACCACTCGTAGCCACAATTTTTCATCCACCATTCGGGCGGTTGTTCATGATTTGAAGCCGTTAACTATAAATGATTGCTTGTCGTTATTTAACAAGCACGCATTTGGAGATGAAGATGGAGATCCAACCTTTGGAAACATGGCTATGGAAATTGTGGAAAAATGCAAGGGTTTGCCTTTGGCTGCAGAAACACTGGGTGGTCTCTTGCATTCCAAGGTAGAAGCAGAGGAATGGGAGAAGGTATTGAAGAGTGAAATATGGGATCTACCTGATGATAAGAGTGATATCCTCCCTGCCTTAAGATTGAGCTACCACCATCTTCCTTCTCAACTAAAGCGATGCTTTGCATACTGTTCCATCTTTCCTAAGGGCCACAAATTTGAGAAACTGGATTTGGTTCGAATGTGGATTGCGGAGGGCCTAGTTCAGCAGCCCAACAGTAGAAAGACAAAGGTGGAATTAGGTGAAGAGTACTTTGATGAACTGTTATCAAGGTCAATTTTCCAACCATGTGAGAGGCATGAATCACATTTCATGATGCATGACCTTATAAATGATTTAGCTCAACATATAGCAGGGGAATTTTGCTTCAGGCTCGAGCACGATAACCCACCCCAAAACCCTGAGAGGGTTCGCCATTTGTCATGCATACACCCATGGCACGGCCATGAAAAGTTTGGGGCCTTCTATGTAAAAAATAAAGTTCTGCGGACCTTCCTTCCGCTCAGATCAAAACGACGTAATAATAAGACTCGTTTCGATTCTAAGGTCTTAACCTTGTTTCCAAAGCCCAGCTGCCTGCGGGTATTGTCCTTGTCAGCTTACAATTTTACTGAATGCCCCGTCCTCCCCGATTCAGTTGGCGACTTAAAACAGCTACGCTACTTAGACCTTTCTGACGCTGAAATTTCATCTTTGCCTGAAAGGGTGGGCCGTTTGTATAACTTGGAGACACTCAAGTTGTCTAATTGTCGCCGTCTAAATCAGTTGCCAGAAAACGTGAAGAAACTCACCAAGTTAGAGCATCTTGACATCGAGGGGACGCCTATCCAGCAGATGCCCCCAAATTTTGGTGATTTGAAACGTATTCAGTTATTGACTAAATTTGTTGTGGGCAACAACAGCGAATCATCAAGCATTAGTGAGGTAAAGGATCTTTGTCTTCTACGTGGTAAACTTTCCTTACTGAAGCTACAGAATGTGTCTCAACCGGAAGATGCGGAGCAGGCCAATTTAAAGCATAAGAAGTATCTTCGTGAGTTGAATTTTGAATGGAGCAATTGGTCTAATGCCCGAAGGGATTATGTACAGAATGCAGCGGGAATACTTGACAACCTACAGCCTGGCAAGAATTTGGAGGAGCTCACGATTAAGAATTTCTGTGGTATGAATTTTCCCAGATGAATGGGGGATGCTTCTTTCTCAAGAATGAAGCTCCTAATTCTTGAAAATTTCCAGAACTGCACATCACTTCCACCCGTTGGGCAACTACCCTCTCTCAAGGATCTCACCATAAGAGACATGCCTGCAATAACAACCGTGGGACTTGAATTCTATGGAAGTGGAACCAGTGACACGGTCTTTAAATCCCTGGTTACTTTAACGTTCGGAAAAATGAAAAATTGGGGGGAATGGTCACCACCTAAGGAATCAGTTAAAAGCGGATTTCAGTCCCTCCGCAAACTCGTCATATATAGATGTGAGAATCTGCCTAAGGATCTACCCAATCCCATCCGAAATCTTCCCGATTTAGAGGTGGACAGATCCTAAGAGGTCGGGGCGGATATTGCCAGAAATCAACTAGCTAGATGTCAAGGTACCATAAACCAGTAATTAAATTCTCGCATAACGCATTACAAAAACTTCAACTGTGTTGATTTTATAGTCTATATATGATTACTCTATATGAAAAAAAAAATTTAAAAAATTAACACTCTATGTTTACATTGGTTGTTTTCAGTGGCAGATCAGTCTCATTGAACATAACAAAAAGGTTCTACTTTGGAGATAAGCCGGCCGAAGGGGAAGTACTTTTATCTTGTGCATTCGTTTCTGAAGACCGTAGGAAGAACAAATTCGAGCAGTTTACACATAAAGGGGTAGCTGGGAAATTGGGAACTTGCTCTGCGATCTTGCCATGAATAATGAATATTTTCAACTTTGTTTTTTGGGTAGTCTTTTGCTCCTCTCCAGTATATATATATTAGATTTAAAACTATATATATTTTGTGTCCCACTGTCTATTGTCTTATGGTGTTGTTTAAAAATTATATCATCTTTGAGAGGATGTTATTGTAATAAGTATTTGTGTGATTTGTTGAGATAGGGAAATTTCATAAATATCTTTAATGTTGTGAGATATATATATAAATATTTCATTTAAACACGTTGGGTCACGTGTGTGACCACGCACGTGAAAGCTAAATTTAGTATATCTTTCACGTGTGTGGTCACGCACGTGACCCAACGTGTTTAAATGAAATATTCATATGAAATTATGATAATCTCCCTATTAAATTATGATAATTACACTATTTTTGATGATCTCCTTATGAAATTTTCATATGAAATTTTAATATCGATACTATGGAATTTCGGGAACCTTTTTAAAATTTTTTTTAACCTTATGAAATTTTGTTAACCTCCCTAAGGAATTTTGAAGACCTCACTATGAAATTTTGATAACCAACACTATGAGATGTTGATAATCATACTATGAAATTGTGATAACCTCGCTATGAAATTTTGATAAACCTTCCTATAAAATTTTGATAATCCTTCATATAAAATTTTGATAACCTCCTTATAAAATCTTGATAACTACAAATTTTGATAACCTCCCTATGATTTTTTGATAACCTCATTATCAAATTTTGTTAATCTCCCTATGAAATTTTGATCTACATACTATGAAATTTTGATAACCCTCTTATAAAATTTTGATAACCTTCATATGAAATTTTGATATCCTCCCTGAAATTTTGATCACTCCACAATAAAAGTTTAATAACCTTCCTAATTTGGTAAGCATACTATGAAATTTTGATAACCTCCCAAGAAACACCGCTATGAAATTCTAGTAATCACATTTTGAAAATTTGATAACCTCTTCATGAAATTTTGATAACCTCTCTATAAAATTTTGTTGACCCTTCTATGAAATTTTGATAATCACATTATATAATTTTGATAACCTCGCTTTGAAATTTTGATAACAACACTATGAAATTTTGATAATCTTCCTATAAATTTTGATAATCCAATCTCTATGAAATTTCGATAATCACTCTATGAGATTTGATAACCTTCATCAAATTTTGGTACTCCTTATGAAATTGAGACTTTTATAACCTACATATGAAATTTTGATAACCACACTATGAAATTTTGATAACCTCCCCATGAAATATTAGTAACCTCATTAAATTTTGTTAAACAACACTATGAAATTATGATAACCTCGTTATGACATTTTGATAATCTCTTTGATAACCTTTCTATAAAATTGTGATGACCACACTATGAAATTTCAATAACTTTCCTAAGAAATTTAACCTGATCCTATGAAATTTTGGTAACCACACTATGAAATTTTGATAACCTTCCCATGAAATTTTGATAACTTCCATTTGAAATTTTGGTAACCACACTATGGAATTTTGATAACCTCCTCATGAAATTATAATAACTATCTTATGAAATTTTGATAACCACACAGAGACAAGAAAATCAAAATCATAAAATATCACCTACTCTTCTAACTCAACAATTTCCAATTGAACAAAGTGAATGCGGCAAAACATTATATTACGAAGAGGTAGAGCTTCACTAACAATAGTATTGTACGTGTTAGTGTTAGTGTTAGTGTTAGTTTAATCTATTTATTGACATTTAAAAAGTTGAAATTAAAAGTAAAATATTAAATTCAAAAAATAATAGTAAAGGAAATTTGCATGTTCATCAACGAAAATCAATTTGACAAACTTATAATTCGGTCTAAATTGAAAATTTTAATTAATTTTTAAATAATAAAATTATACTAAATTTTAATAATGGCAATTTAGAAATATATTTGAAAAAAATGGTACAATTGGAAAACATAAATTTTCCTATTATTCGTAGAAATTTGCATGTTCATCAATGAAAATCAATTTTACAAACTTATAATTCGGTCTAAATTGAAATTTTATAATTAATTTTTAAATAATCAATTTTAATAATGTCAATTTAGAAATATATTTGAAAAAAGGGTACAATCGGTAAACATAAAGTTTTCCATTATTCGTACTTTTATATATAATATAGATAAATAGATTTGGAGAAACTATTGATTTTGTCTCATTTCGGCCCAATAGGCCCATTAGGCTCGTTTGAGTCGATGAAATCCAAATTGCTAAGCCAGATGTCTTGAAATCTAAATCTGATATTCTTAGCCCCAATTCGTTAATATGGAAGCCCAAAGAAGGAGTCCAAGTCCAATCAATAATTATGATGCAATAATGATTCAACCCTGATGCAGCATTGTTAAATCCTATTTAAAGGAGGACCTCACAAGAGCAATTTTGAAAGAAAATTCATAATTTTTGATTCAGAGCTCTGAAAAATGCAAATGAGGTACCGTTGGAAAGATAATTCTGAGATCTACAACTTTTGTGTTTTATCTCGAGACCTAATTCTGCTGTTTTCATGGACGATTTTGCCTTTGAAATTTCTGGACAGAATTGATCTTCTCCTAAACCGACTTGGAGAATGTTTTGGATGAAAATTCAGATGCTAAAGATAATGTGCGGCATCCCTATTGATCACGTTGGATCCTAAGTAATGAGGATAATCTAAATTTCTATTATTTTAATAGTGGAATAATTAAAATATTATTTAGTATTGGCAGTTTAGAAATATATTTGAAAAAAAAGGTACAATCGGAAAACATAAAGTTTCCCCTTATTCGTACTTTTATATATAGTATAGATATATACTTATTATTTTATTACTATTCTCTTTAGTCATGAAATTTTTAAAATAAATTATGAGAAGATATTGTAATAATATGATAATAATTGTAATTAGATAAGTATAAGTGTATAACTCCCGGGGTTATTTTTTAATGGATTTAACTAACTGGTGCATGTAACAAAACCCAAGTAAGAAATTTTGGGAATAGGAAAAGTGTGATAATGACATTATATTATGTCTAAAGTATCCTTTAATAAAATTTAGCCTCCAAATAAAACAAGTTTAGCCCAACTAATATTTTTCATTTCATTAAGAAAATATTTTTCATAATTTTTATGACAATAATTAAGGTTTAGTCCAACTATAAATTTGTTTATTTTTTTTAAGGGTAAGTTTTAAATTTTAAGACCCATTCTCTTAGGGTTTTAGAAAAATAAGTTTAAACGCTTATCAATAAGGTTTAGCCCAATTATAAAATTGTTTTATTTTTTAAAAGGGTAAATCTCAAATTTTTATACCCTATAGGGTTTTAGGAAAAAAACTTATAAACCATTTAATAAAAAAAATTTCAATTCAACAAAATTAGCATTAATCAAACTAAGAATAATGTTGACCATAAATGTTTATCTTGCCTGCTTTTACTTTAATTATTTCCTCTCACTTAATATGGTGGGACCAAAACTTAACAACTTTTTATTTTTTTATAAATTCCATGCAAAAAGTGGAATTGTCTCCCACTAAAATGGTGACCTATCTGGTGCACCCATAGTACCTTTTAATTTATTTTGTTTATATTTCACTATGTGGGATAGTTCTTTTTCTCTTTGATGATAAGATGTTATGTGTATAAAAAAATTAATGCATTAATATTTATATGAGTTGTCCACTAATTTCATAAATTTCAAAATTCATATGAACTTGTAGCATGCATGCAATGTTAAATTTTATTTAAATGTCAAAATTAATCGAATGAATATGAATAGACAAAATACAATTAATGTAAAAGGAAAAATACATGAAATTAAACAAAAATAAAGATTATTATTTTTAAAATATAACCCTTTTAATAAAATTATGAAATTGTAAAAAAATGACACATGTCATCTCTTATAGGGGTGGTTCAGTTCGAGGGAAGTTTTTTCTATTTAAAAAAATAAATATGGACAGGCCTTAAACAGACTTGATTATGTATTTAAAAATATTGAACGAACTTGGATAAATTAATAGACCCAAATAACTGGACCAGGCCTAGTTTGGACAAGCATATCCCTTATTGATATGAAGTTAAACTCGACCCGACCCATAGACACCTCTAGCTGAAAAGATGGTCAACAGAGGAGAATAAACAGATCGAGGTGGTGAGAAATTTTAGAATTAGCTTTAATTGGACAAATTCAAAAAGCTTAGACCCTTGATTAAATCATATTAAAAGGTTATGGACAGAATTGAGCAATAGACCAAATATTTGTTCCCTATTTGTTGGTAGAGTAGAACATCCAAAAAAAAAAATAAGTCATACCATACCTCTATTTGTAAATATATACTATATATTATTTTTAGTGACTATGGAAATTACTTAAAGGCCAAATTGAGGATTAATGTGGTGCCTCCTTTTGTTTTTTTTTGTCTTTTCGCACTTTTCGGGTGACTAAAAAAGTCCTCGATGAATTTCCTCCCTTACTTTTCCTGCTACCCTTTTTTGTAATTTACTATTTTTATATTTATGATTAAGTGTGTTTTAATTACATATTAATTGTGTGTGGATATTAGGATTTACCGATTCAACTCCTTTGCCGGAATTCCAAAAGATTGGTGTTATAAATGTATCTACAATAATGGTTGATTCATGGGTAAACTATTGACATTCCGGTTTTGTTTTTTTCGTCTTCATTTCCATTTAGGTGGGTTTCTTCTTCCCTAACATTTTTCTGAATTGGTTTCACATGGATTCCGTTCTGTTCCTAAAATTTCCATGTGGATGTTGATAAGATCCTTCCATTTAATTTAGCAGCGCCTTAGGATGACATAACCTAAAGTGTGGAGCTTTCACTTCTCACCGCAACATTTTGAAGTAAATCTGGATTTATTTGTTGATTATACTATTTGATACTTAAATTTAACATTTCCTTATTCCTCTTTTATTTTACAAAAAGTTTTTTTTTATTTATCATTCGACTTCCTTTTTATTGAGATTTCTATTAGTTGCTTATGTTTAGTATATTTCCACATTTCCAAAAGCACAGTTAGCTAATGCTAAGTACAATCATTTTGTGATGCATTGTGTAAATTACATATGCTCTTGCAAATGCTCTCAACTAATTCAATTTTCCTACGACAATTATACATGCTCCTTGACTAAAAAAAACTAGGTGTTCCTTATGCAGAAGCCAACTTCTTCCACCTACCTGAGTCTATTAATTTAACAATTGCAATCAAGATTAAAAAATTACAGCAGCGTACTATGTTTTTTTAGATAATCAACATACATTTCAAACAACAATTAATATTAGTTTTATTTTGATGAATTATCTAGAGATGGAGTAGAATATTAGCTTTATATTGATGAATTACCTACAGATTGAGTAGAATTTAGGTAATGCAATTTTAGAATGAAAGAGAGGTAATGTGTTTTGCTTTGTATATGCGAATTATTTGTTTCGATGTACGAGTTTCTCCTAACTGATTAACTTACATCCAATGCAATATCTTCTTACTAACCAACTTAAACAACTACAAAAAATGTAATCCTAATAAGAAGATGCTTGCAGCGCAAGCTCAGGCTGCCCTGCTTGTAATTATTAAATTTAATTTGATTAATTAATTTTATTTTTCTTTTAAACCGGACAGATCACAGATATATCAGTATCACCTTGTCTCGGGCATTTTAGTCTTTGCGCAACAAGCAAGTGGCAGAGGAATGATGGAGGAGATGGTCTCAAATTTGTAGTCAATCTTACGGGAGACTCACTGCATAAATATTAAATAGAAGCTTTGTATTTTATTTTGTAAGCGCTGATCATGATCCACCTTTGTAATCTCATTAGATCAAACAAAACCAACCCCCTTGACTGACTTACTTTCTGCTTGCCTGCCTTCATAATGGCGTTTCCGTTATGTTTCCCTCCGTTTCTAATAGAAAACCTTCGCTTTGTTCTAGAATCACCTCGCTTTGGCTTCGCAGCAGAAGGTGAAAAATCTGCTCCATTTTTGGATAGGTTGGAGTCGGCACTGGAGAGTATTTGCGATGTGATCACCGTCGCAGACGAGTGGCAATTTCCTCGGTCCAAACAGGACTGGCGATTCGGGAGCCCCGAAGGGGAGCGGTTCCAAATTATTATGGAGGAGGTACAGAATGCTCTCGACAAAGCAGTGGATTTGGTGTATGAGATTGTATACAAATCTCATATTGGGAAACTAGCAGAAACAGAGTTCCGGATCTCTGATTTTATCAAACAACTTGCGGAACAATTGGAGAAAATTAGAGACCGTATCGGTAAAACTAAGCGTGGGTTGAGAAAAGTAGAAGCGCGTGATGCATTGCTATTATCAGACAGCTTGTCTGCTCCTGCTTCTTTGCTACATGATGAAACCGTAATCTACGGTAGAGACAAAGACAGGGCTGCCATCGTTCGGTCGTTACTGACTGGTGCTGACAATTTCGATGTGATTACCTTATATGGCGAAAACGGGGTGGGCAAGACCACACTTGCACAGCTGGTATACAAGGATGAAAACGTGAGCGCGCATTTCGACTTAAAAGCATGGATAAGCGTTCCCAATTCCGATGACTTTGCCTCTGGTAATGCTCAATTGAGAGCAAGCTTTGCTGGGAAGAAAGTTCTACTTGTCTTGGATGATGTTCGGTCCTCAAGGTCATTTTACGCCCTTAAAGATTCTCTCGAGTCTGCTGTGCACGGAAGCATGATCCTTAATATCACAAGCTATCCAATGTCTATCCACGGATCCGCTTCTTATCGTCTAGATCCGTTGGCAGAGTATGATTGCTGGTCCGTGTTGGCAAAGTCTGCATTTTTGGGGAAGGATAGCAATGAAGAAGAAACTCTTGAGGATATAGGCAAGAAAATTGTGCAGTATTGCAGAGGTTTCCCTTTATACGCTACAGTAATTGGAGGGCTTTTGCGTTTCAAGAGGACGCAATACGAATGGCACCATATCCTAGAAGAGCTGATGAACATCCTAGAAGAGCTGAACAAGTCAATTGAACCCTACAGGCAAATCTCACCAATTTTACCTATCGTCACCTCCCTGCACAGCTGAAGGGCTGCTTCGCATTTTTGTCCTTGTTTCCAAGAGGTTATGAGTTTGACATGAAAGAAGCAGTTCTCCTGTGGATGCAGGCGGAAGGCTTTCTGCAAAAATCTAGTGGCCCATCAATGGAAGAGGTAGCTGCTCTGTACTTGGATGGTTTACTTAAAAGGTCATTCATTATGCAAGTTGACAAGTATTCCCACTTTAAAATGCATGATCTTGTGTATGATCTCGCTGAAACTGTATCTCAAAAGGTTTGTTTAAGATGGGTACTTACAACTGAAAGAGGACTACTCATTTTCCCTGAAACACCTAATAGATCAGGGATTCGCCATTTCTTATTAATGGTAAGCACCCAACTTGATGACTGTTTGACATTAAGTTTCCTTTCTACATTTGACAGTTTAAGGACCTTCCTTCTTATATCTCCCCCAGATCATAGCTCTGCTTATTTAAGTGCATACGATTTGGAAGTTCTTTTTAGCCGACCTAGATTACGAGTCCTATCCTTACCTCATCTACGACAATTTACATTGTCCCCTTCAATAGAAAATTTGAAATTCCTATGTTACCTAGATCTCTCTCACAGTAAATTAAAATTGTTGCCTGATACCCTGTGTACTCTGTACAATCTGCAAACATTGTTACTGACACACTGCAAAGCTCTTTGCAAGTTACCAGATGGCATAGTTAAGCTGGTCAACTTGCGAAAGCTCTACATCAACGGAACTAGCTTGAAGCAGATGCCAGAAGAAATGAGCAGATTAACAAACCTTCAGAGTTTGACTAATTTTATTGTGGGCGATGGCGGATCAAACATCAAAGAACTGGGGTCACTTCTACATCTTCATGGTTCACTGTCTGTTTCAGAGTTGCAGAACGTGTGTCCTGCTTCTGATGCATCAGATGCCAATTTCGAAGCGATGCGATATCTTGACGAACTAGAGTTGGAATGGAGCTCTAACAATTTCACTCTAGCAGTTGTTCAGAAAGAAGTGCTGGAGAATCTAAAGCCTTGTACAGAGTTGAAAAGGCTTTCGATTCGCTTCTATGGTGGTGAAGAGTTTCCAAATTGGTTGGGAGATTCTTCATTCTCAAAGATAACTTCTTTACAACTCAATGACTGTAGGAGGTGCAAGTCATTGCCTCCACTTGGGCGGCTTCCGTCGCTTCAACATCTCATTATTGAAAGAATGAGTGGAGTAAGGAGTATTGGGCCTGAATTCTATGGGGCATATGAATCTGCTGGTTGTAAAAGTTTTCAGTCTCTTAAGACGTTAAAATTTGGGGATATGTCACAATGGGAAGAGTGGATACTACTTGAAGAATTTCCCTGCCTGGAAGAGCTTCACATTGTCAGCTGTCCAATATTGAAAGGGGATTTACCAAAGAGCCTTCCAACTTTGATGAAACTGGAGATCACAGAATGTGAAATGCTTGTGGCTTCACTTCCACAGACTTCACAACGTTATCTACTCGAGTTAGACAACTGTTACAAGGAGCAGAAGGAAGCTCAAGATGAGGTACTGTCAGAAGGTGGTGATGAAACCGCATCACAGTTGTCTTCATGTATGACTCACATTTCAGACAATGAGCTAGAGTTGGTATGGACCAGAGATATCAAAACTCCGGCACATGAGAGAGCCAAAAAGGATTACCAAGAGCTGTCTCAACAGTTGGAAAAGCCTTCAATTGGATCTTATGGTGGTATAGAATTTCCGAAGTGGTTTGAAGCTTCTTCAATCTCCAAACTAACGTTTCTATGTGTCAGTGACAACAATAATTGCTCGTCATTGCCACCACTGGGGCAGCTGCCATTACTTGAACATGTCATATTTCAAAGGATTGGAGGAGTGAGAAGCATTGGCCCTGAATTTTATAGGCTGGGTTTACCATTTCAGAAACCTTTTCAGTCTCTAAAGACTTTGAAATTTGAAGCAATGTCACAATGGGAAAGTTGGACACCACTTGAAGTGGAAGGTGAAGAATTCCCCTGCCTGCAAGAGTTTTATATAGTAAACTGTCCAAAACTGGTAGGGGATTTACCAAAGTTCCTTCCTTCTTTGATAAAACTGGTGATCTCTGAATGTCAACAACTTGCAGCTTCACTTCCACGGACTTCTAAACATTGTTCGCTGAAGTTAGACAACTGCGACAAGGTACAGAAGAGAAGTAATGATAACGAGATTGCTGCAACAAAGTTATCTCCACATATAATGGGTCAAGAGCAAGATGTTCAGACATCACCTTCCTCAAGTGAAGATGGAAATCAACAGTTTTCTTCCTTGAGTTTAATTGTTTCAAGCATTGGCAAGACAGAATTAGTGAAACTGCCAACTGACTTGCACAGCCTCAGAATTGAGAGATATGCTTCGAAGGAGTTACCCAGAGAATTTTTGGAGAGATCCTCACTTCAACATTTATACATCATCGATTGTATTCCCCTCGAGATCTTTCCTCAGTCCTCTTCCTTGAAAACACTATATATTCAAAACTGCAAGAAACTATCCCCACCTAACAAAGTGATGAACCAAGATGCACAGCTAGAAGATTTATGTTTAGGGAGTAGCTGTGATTCTCTCAAAAAATTCCAGCTGAATTACTTCCCAAATCTTAAAACTCTTAGTGTGTGGGATTGCAGAAATCTTGAATGTCTCTCGATTGACAAAGGACTGAAGAATGATGTACTTACTTCACTTGAATCCTTGGAAATCAAAGAGTGTCCAAAGTTGAGGTCCATTCTAGAAGAGGAAGTACAAGCTCCAAAGCTGACATCACTGGTTATCTTCAACTGCAAGAGTCTCAAGTCACTGCAACCGATACAAGGCCTTACATCTCTTCAGTCACTGTATATAAACCAATGTCCAGCACTGGAGTCACTTCCTGTGGACGGCTTGCCACGCAGCCTAATTATACTCTCTGTCTCATTTTGTGACAAAATCACTCCCGAGAAAGGGTGGGAGTTAGATGAACTTGAATCTCTTAGTCATTTTGAGATCGAGGGTGGATGCCAAATTATGGAGTCATTCCCTGAGAAGGGGTTGCTGCCAGAAACTCTGAACTCTCTACGCATCAGCAGGCTTTCAAATCTTAAATCCCTGGATGGAGATGGGCTTCAAGAGCTCACTTGTTTGCAAACACTTGAAATAAACTGCTGTGACAAGCTTAATTCCTTGCCAGAATATGGGCTGCCTTCCTCCTTATCCTCTCTAAGTATCACAGACTGTTCTCTGCTGAACCCGAAGCTTCATAACAGGAAAGGCGAGGAGTGGCTCAAGATAGCTCATATTCCTTCCATATATGTGGATGAGGTACAATTCTCATATATAAATAACTCTTGAAGAGTCTTTTAATCTATATGTCAAATATAATTATCAACAGTTGTTGATGCTAATTTTACTTAAACCCTGATCTTCCTTGTGTTTTCAGGACAGTGATTAATGCAGTCATTTGTCTCTATATCAGACCAGGCACATTTCTGCAGGTATGCCATCCAAGCTCTATTTCCTATATCTTTAGTATTCAGGTTAAAGGATGTTAGTTGATTTATTAGTAACCATGTTATGTTAGTTGATTAGTAGCCGCAATTTTGATGCTTTGGTTTGAAACTAAATAGCATGGTCCATTTCGGTGTTTTTCCAGATATATATAACTGCATTTATGGCATTGACTTGGTTCGTTACATGTGCCATCCATATGAAGTTACAAAAGAATTCAGCACTTTTCTGGTTTTGATACTTTGCAGATGACAAAGGCCAACAGATTTTCCCTCGTGGGATTTGATCACTGCTTTCCTCTGTCTCACTAGTTCCTATGTAAGTCAAGCTTCCTGGAGGCTTTGAAAGATTGTCAAAAGAATGTCTGTGCAATAACAGCTTATGTTTTGGATTGGTGCTGGACTTGCTTAGTATCAGTGCAGCGTTTATATGGACTTTCAATGCTGCGGTGTAAATACTAAAAACACAATCTTGTTGTGTTTTCCTTTGGCAACATGTTCTTTCCATCTTTTTTTTTTTTTCTTTCTGTAATTTCAGTTCTGTTTTAGGGGAGTTTGCTTTTGCAATTGTGTTCTTCAGTAATGTAGCATTTTCACTAGCTTTTCTTGCTATAAAAATATGAACTTTCTGTATCTTCTGGTGACTTCTGAAATATGTACTATGTATAAAAACTATGCAGAATCTACTTCTAAATGTGTTTTCTATCAGTTTTTTCTCCCTTGGACTTAATATCTTTTAAGCATTGCAGCCATCGTAAATAATGCAATCAAATTTATGTATAATTGTGTTGCCAACATTTACATTTTCACCTCAAAACTACCAAGGTCAAAACAGAGCAGTTCATTTCCTATAGGAAAATAACACCATAATTCCCAGCATAAGTAGTTTCCTGAAGTATTGAAAATGACACCAAGAAAAGGTCTTGTTTCATATTTTTCTTAGCTTATTATCATCATTTGGTCTTTGAAGTTGTATTTTTATGCCAAAGATATCATCCTAAGTTTGTTCATGCAAGACATAAAATGGGCTATAATATTTTGTTTAATCATGGCATTGGGTCAAAAATGGGACCAGGAGAGGAGGAGACATCACAGCAGCATTATAGCAGCAAGCCAGGCTGGCCTACAAAAGCCAAAAACCAAATACTATAATTTGGGAAGTTGGTGGTAATGTTTAAGGAGAAAGTGGTTAAAGACTAAAGAAGGGACGTGCTGCTGCCTGCTAGCCTAGCCTTACACATCCTTTGCTGTTGTGAAGTTGGAAAGTCTTTTTCTTTTTCCTAACTTTCTGATTTCTTTATCTAATCATATCACTTCCTTAAGCCCCTTCATCTTCTTTCAAACTCACTCAATAGGCATTTCCAACCAACTTCCTATCTTTCCCTTTGGTTGACAACTCCACACTTCTACCCTCCCTTTTTGGTATACATTCTTCCATTGACTTTTCTGCCCTTCTCTATAATTCTTCTCTAGATATATAATCTTTTTTTTTGTCTTATGGACAAATATATAGTACTAGCTTTTTTCCCATCAAATCCTTTTATATTCATGTAAAATTACAAAATTAGAGGTGATATAATGAATTCGAATCTAAAACTTGCTTGAAGTTGAAACATTCAGAATCCAAATCAAACCAAATCAATGTAATTAAGAAAGCTAAACATCAGAATTCAAGCAAAAAACAATTGAAAAAGCTCGAATCCTAAACTTGAAATGAAAAAATAAGATTAATTCGAAATAAACCGAATTCGAAATGGCCTAAATTGAAAATTATTTAAACCTGCCCTTGCTACCTCAACCTAAATTCCTTGTCAACCTTATGACTTTTGTAGAAGGGATATACATCAGTCAACATATGAAAAATGAATATAAGAACATAGAATTCACAAGTAAATTGCAATGCATCCCTGCGAAATTTTGAAAGCAATTTTTATTATCCTTATCAGTTAGCCCAGGAAAGCTTCACATGTTTAATGTATTATAATTGCTCAAACAGAAAAGAAATGGCCTTGTTAAACAAAGACGCAGAGCAATATTTTAAAGGGTAGATTGGTCATTCCCCTTGGACTAAAATATATGCAAGCAATCATTATTGTGACTTTATCTGATTAAATTATCATGAATAGAATAAGGTTTAACAAACTTCTATCATTATCAGTACAGAAAAATGACAATTATTTAATTTGAGTTCAAAACAAGAAATATAGCCTTCTCCTTCTCCCTCCTTCATTCCTTATAGCCTCTCTCTGTTTCTCATTTTTGTTCTACAGAGAGTTTTGAAATAAAGAAGCAAAAAAAAAAAAATGGATTGTTCAATATGTAGTTCAATGCCATTCATTCTAAGGCCTCCAAGGAATACAATATGTGGAGCATGCTATGAAGGAGCAAGAAATGTTATCACTTTGATGAACAAGCTTGAAAATGATCATAGTAAAGGAGGTGATAATAAAGCCACCAATATTCCTTTTGCATCTTCACCAAATTCCTGTAAGGCAAGCTCTGTTTTTCATGTTTTCTTTTTTTCTCTGTTTGCCCTGTTTCATGCAGTCATGAATACAACCCAACTTAATGTCTTATCTTTTTCCTGTTTCAATTATCTGTTTGAGCCATGCAAGTTAACATGTTAGAAGTTCTTATGATATTACTATAATTGTTAGAATTCTGACATAAACTATAACAGTTTGGAATATGATGCCTAGCATTAGATTATGGTAGTTTTATGTTATTCATTGGCATGAAAGAAACAGAACTCTTGTTCTGCAAATCATTTTGGTTTTTTGTCCATTAATATAATAATATTCTATGCTTTTAGAATGTTAATGTGGATTGACAAAAAAGGAAAAAAAAAAAAATCTTAATGTGTTGTCACTATTAAAGTTCTATAATTAAAACTATAAGTTGTGACCCTTACATCTTGGAACAGAACCAAATTCCTCTATATTTGTCACTTTGAGGAGGTGCCATTTAAGTTCAGGTTTTTTGGCATAAAGTAAAACCTTTTTGCTATTAAATGCAAAACATTTTTCATCATGGTGAGAACAATTCTTAAAAAGTGGCAGCTCCTCAGATGAAAGCCAGTTTTAATTGAGACAATGCCACAATAGTAACAGAACAAAGCTCTGTTCCCTTCTATGATTTGGGCAAAGACCATTTAAAGCAAAGATAAGTTAATCCAAAAGCAACTACTAATTAATGTTGTTTGCTGTTTCCTCTTGAAGAAATTGTGTTGGCAGTTTTTTCTACACATAAAAAGAGAATTCAATTGTTGAAAAGTAAAAATCAAATAGAAATGTGGTCAATTTTCAGAATCCAGAATACATGTAGGCTAAACTAAGTTTTGTTTCCTTGTGTTAGCCACAGCCACTTGCAAATCTTACCAAATGGATAACAAGCTTGAAGGACATAGAAGATGATTTGAACAAGAAAATAAGCTTCTTAAGTGGACTTGTTGTGACTTTCAGAGAACAAATCCATACTGATATTCAGCTCAAACCAGGCAACAATGGGCATTGCATACCAGCACATAGAGCTTTACTGGTAAATTCTTCCCTCTATGAATATGATCTTCAAATTTCCTTTTTCATTTCTGTTAACTATAATTCCTTACTCATTCAATGGAAATTTTACAGGCAGCAAGGTCAGAAATATTCAAGAACATGCTAGATTCAGATGGGTGCAAGGCTCCACCAAGTGACACCATTACTCTCCCAGAGCTAAACACTGAAGAACTTGAATCTCTTTTGGAGTTTCTTTACAGTGGGAATTTGCCCTCAGAGAAGCTTGAGAAGCATGCCTACTCATTGTTTGTTGCAGCTGATAAGTATGAGATTCCTTACTTGCAAGAGTTTTGCGAGCGGTTTCTGTTGAATTCCTTGAATGCTTCCAATGCTCTTGAAATCTTAGAGATTTCAGACATTTGTTCAAACAAGATATTGAAAGAAACTGCATTGAACTTCATTGTTAGGAATATGGAAGACATTGTTTTCTCAGCTAGGTATGAAGTTTTTGCACCCAAGAACCCTCATTTGGGTGTGCAGATTACTAGGGCATTTTTAGTGGATGCCAAAAGCAGAAGAATTAATGGGGTTTGATTATGATCATGCTGCCATTTGGTGGAACAAACTTTGGTCAATGTTCTAGTGAATTAACATAATTCAAGGGAAACCACCAAGAATATGTATAGAGACATTTTACATGAAAAGGGAAAAAAAAAACAATAAAATTATGATTGTTTTATAAATAATTGAATGTTGATAACTTGATTTCATCATAAAAAGGCACAAATTGTTTTGATCAATACTTTACTTTCATACTAGTATTTTTATTTTCATCGTAAAAAAAGGCACAATTTTTTTTTTGGACAAAAATATTATACTAGTATTTTTATTTTCACTATTTTGACATCCTTAGAAAGTTTATGGGTCAAATTGGAATTATGCCAAAGAAAAAAAAAGGGTTTCATTTAAAAACCAAATACACGGTCGTTTTACAAAACGGGGAGACAAAAACCCTTTGTCGAACTCGAAGTATTGTCGTTGGGCTTCAGAAATCAGAATTAAAACTACTGAAATTCTCCCTTTTGATTTCATCTCGTTCCCCGTGTAAACTGCTGACGCTACCCCAAGGCCATCCATGTCTTCTCGATACTCGGCTTCAGCTTTAACTTGGTATAGTGTTACTGATTCCAATCTAATTCTATTTTTTTTCAGTGCCCTTTTCTGGGTTTTTGTTTTAAAGACGATTACTGTATATATGACTTGATTTTTAAGTGTATCTCCATGATTCCCAGCTTATTTTTTGTCTGATGTTTGTTTTATTTTTTGTTCTTGTCCCATTGTAAGTTCAAGTGGCACTGCTACCACTACTGCTGCAATGAGTAAGGTAATTTCTTTCTTTTCTTTTTTATTTTAAATATTTTTATGTACTTTTTTTTGGCTGTGTGGCTTAATATCCTTTATAATTTGTGTGTGTTCTGAATTTGTTGATCTGTGTTTGCAATTTTATTATGGTCAATTGTATATACTGATTAAGGCAAGTACATTGCATAGGAAGAATCAAATTCAATTCCAAGTGCTTGTCTGCTAGATAGTATTAGCTAAATGATGAATTTGTTTTAAGGGTTATTTGTTGTTTGTGATTTTGATAGCCTCAGCCACATGCAAATCAAGTGGCATGGATGAATGACTTGAAAGATAAGAAAGTAAGTTTCTTAAGTGGACTTGTTGAGGCATTCAAGGAACAAATTCATACTGATATACAGCTCAAGCCTGGTAACGATGGGCCTTGCATACCGGCACATAGAGTCATACTAGTAACTTTCTTTCTCCCCCCCCCATCTTTAATTTTTCTTCCCTTTTTTAACTGTGATTTCGATGTAAACGTTTATCAGCCATTTTGATTGTTTGTAGGCATCAAGATCTGAAATCTTCAAGAATATGCTTGACTCGGATGGCTGCAAGGCTCCGGTTCCACCAAGTCATACCATAACTCTGCCAGAGCTGAACTCTGAAGAGCTTAAGTCTCTGCTGGAGTTTCTTTATAGTGGCACCTTGCCCTTGGATAAGTTGGAGAAGCATGTCAATTCTTTGTTAATAGCTGCTGATAAGTATGGGATTCAATACTTGCAAGAATTCTGCCAATGTTATTTGCTGAACTCCTTGAATGTATCAAATGTTCTTGATGTTTTAGAGACTTCAGAAGCCCGTTCAAACAAGGAGTTGAAGGAAAGTGCCATGAATTTCATTTTCAGAAACATGGAGGATGTGGTTTTATCTGATCAGTATGAAGCTTTGGCAGCTAAGAACCCACAGCTATCAATGCAGATTACAAAGGGATATTTTATGAATGCAAGAAGTGAGAAAGTTAGTCAAGCTCTAGACCGACATGAGTCAGAGGATGAAGAGCTGTCTGATTCAGATGAAACCGATGATGATTCTGAAGCCAGTGAAGAGCATGATGATAGAGAGTGGCAAATGCAAGTTACCACATCGCTAGGTCGACTTGAGGTGCAATCTCAACGCATTGCCAATAGACTTGATCGCATGGCGGGTACACTTGATAGAATTGAGACCATGCTTACCGCCCTAGTCCAGAACCAGCAGCAGCCACCACCTCCACAGTGACCTTTGGCATCCATGATTGCACTCTGCATCATGCATGTTATTTTAGGACACATTTCCTGTTATTTTCTTTTATTTGCCTTTAGAGTTTATATTTGGGATGCTAGGACAAACTTGATGTGTATATGATCATGACTTCTTTATCTAAGTTTATACTGACTACTTAGTTATTATGGTATAATATATGTGTAGCAGAATTAAATGCAAAATGGAAGGAACTTTTGTTTAGAATCTACTTCATTTCACTACATTGATTTATGACATAGTTTCTGTTTGAAAGCTAACAAAATTGGCCCAAGAAAAAGATACCCATTAGGCCATTACTCATTGCCAACAACTACAAAGGTGGGCTGGCTTTTGACATAAAAGTAGGTTACATCTTGTTGAGTCTAGACTATGTATTGTTATTGATTATTAACATTAATTTTAGAGTCTTAAAACTCTCCTCTTCTATCCACAACGACAGCAATGCTAAAGGGTCCTTTGCTTTTGGTAAAAGATTATATTGTATTTATTGGATAAAAGCACAACAGGCATTTGTATTTTATTCTACTTTTTCTTTATGATCATCTTTTCTTTTTGTTATCTTTTATAAAATTTTGATAATCCCCTTAGATATCTTGATAAGCAAATTATGAAAATTTGATAATCTTCTTATGAAATTTTGATAATATAACTATGAAATTTTAATAAACGTTCATATGAAAATTTGATAATATTGTTATGACATTTTGTTAATCTCTATAAATCTTCGATACTATAATATGAAATTTTGATAATCACTCAATGAAATTATATATCAATTTATTACTATCATATTGAGCTATTCTATTCAGTAGTATATAAAATTCATATTAAACTCTCTCATTCTCAGATCGAGCTTGTTCGTTCAATAGTACAAGCACATATCATTCATATTAAACTCCTCCCTTTGATAGTACATATACATATTCAAATTGAGCTTCTCCACTTGTGATAGTATATATATAGAGCATATTATCACAATTACATTATTTCAACTTTTAAAAGATAGATAGTGAAAAATCAACATAATAATGAATTTAGAAAAAGATAAAAAGTAAAAAAAAAAGATTATTTCAACTTTAATTAACCTTTTAGACAAGCTTTTATCAACTTTTTTATGTTTGTATACTTTGGATAAGTCATTATTTTAAAAAATTATGAAGTGTACTTTTCCTAGTGAAGAAGGAAAAGTTGCTTTACACACAAAAAAAAAAAAAAAAAAAAAGGAAAAGTTGCTAAACACGTGGAAAGCGCACGTGAGAAAAGGAGTGGGCTGTATTTTTTTTTTTCTTTTTTTTTGGGTAACGGAGTGGGCTGAAATTGAATCACGTACTTAAAAGTTTAAAGCAAATATATAAACCCATAAAAATTTGGCGACTGAATTTAAATACAAGGGTTTCTGGAAAAAATAAATAAATAAATACAAGGGTTGTTTCATTTTCATAGTTTCAAAACGATCACCGAAGAGAAGGAAAACCATGGCGTTCTATTTCAATCCCGCACAATCCCCTGCTTTTGGTACCCCATCGTTCGGGACTTCAGGTTTTTTTTTTTTTTTTTTTTTTTTTTTTACTATTCTTTGTTGCTTTGATGACTTTCCTTTAATTATCGAAATTCTGTTTCTACAGTAAAAAGCAATGTTATTATGATCACTTCTTTAACAATGGGGTTCCCCTGAAAAACTATTTTCTTTTTCGCATAACTTGGGGGAATTTTGAGTTTAATGTATAGCAGGCTAGAAACTCTCTTTTTTCCCCTTTAATCTTATTTGGGAAGTAATATAAACCTTTGATTTAAGAGTGGTTTTTTTTTCTTTGTTTTTTCATTGAGAAGAATCCGGGATTGTTAATTCCTTGGACCAGTATAGGATAAAGCTAATCCAGTATAGTCTTTAATTTGATGATCATGTAGACTAAGAAGTTAAATTTGTCTCTGTTTGTAGGCAATGCTTCTAGCTTTCCTACTGGTGCCGCTACTGCCGAAACTAAGAGGTTTGTATATGTTTCTTGTTGGCTGCTGCTAACTTTATACTCTTTGCTGCTGATTGAAATTGCCCTTTTCTGATTTTATGTCAATGGTAAACTCTGATGGTATTGTTCTCCAAATTTATGTTAGTAAATGGATTGTTTTTTTATCAGTTTCTTACTTTTATCGGTCCAAAAAATGGGAAAAAAAAATACATAGTGGCAGTGTGGTGAAGGCTGAAACTGTGTTGCAGAGGGTGCATCCTCTTTTTGGTTGGTTTAGTTTGTTGTACAGGACATTCAGTTTACTTTCAAATGTTGAGTTTTAAGTTAGATTGATTTCTCTTTTAGTGTCCATTATATCTTGCTATATTTGTACTAGTTATTATAGTTTAAATTTAGACACTACTTCTCAGGTGCGGTGCTCTTAAGCACAGTTTATACCTTCCAAGCTTGCATGTAAATAGGCTTGCTAAGTGTACAGGAGGATTTTCTCTTGATTTCTGTCTCATATCCCTGTTTCCTTCCTATGCAATTATTTATTATTTTTATTTATTTTTTGAGAATTTATTGTGGCTTTTTTTGGCCACGAAAGAAAAATGATTGAATGGAAATTGATTGTTTATTATTTTTTTTAAATTTGAATTTCTGTTAAAAGGGTTTTTTTTTTTTGGTCTTGGTATTCCAATGCTCAAGTCTCAACTTATTAGACACATTCTATCTATGACAACTGAATTCAAGATATCTTATCACCTGAAAAGAAAAAAAAAATCAAAATTTTCTGCGGTGGTAAATTGTGTCTTTTGGAGAAGGGTGGTTGGTACTGGTATTACATATCACTTATCAGATTTCTCTGAAATGCTGCATATATTAAAGTATGATTCTTTGATTCTTTATTTAACACTAAGGAATAAATTTTGAAGTCTGTGTTACTGCTAGTGATGGTGCCAAGAAAGCATGGACTGAATTGAGGGATGAAGATTATTACAAAAGGAGAATAAGTTTCTTAAATGGATTTTTTGTGGCATTCAAGGAACAAATCCTCACTGATATACTCCTTAAGCCTAACAATGGGCCCTACATACCAGCACACAAAGCTTTACTGGTAACACTCACTACTTATGAGATCATATCACTTTCTTTCTTGTTTATTTCTTCTTTGTTTGGGTTCTATTTAAACATTAGTCAGACTCTCATGTTTGTGTAGGCTGCAAGATCAGAAATTTTTAAGAATATGCTGGACTCAGATGGCGTCAAGGCACCAGCAAGTGATACTGATACCATCACTCTGTCCGAGTTAAATACTGAAGAGCTTGAGTCTCTCCTAGAGTTCCTCTATACAGGGACCTTGCCCATAGATAAGTTGGAGAAGCATGTTTATTCGCTATATGTTGCAGCTGATAAGTATGAGATTCCATACCTGCACGAGACATGTGAGCGATACATGCTGAAAACCTTGAATACATCGAATGCTGTTGACGTTTTAGAGTTCTCAGAAGCTCATTCAAACAAGAAAATGAAGGAAGCCACTTTGAACTTCATTGTCTCAAACATGAAGGATGTTGTTTCCACATTGAAGTATGAAGATTTTGCATCTAGCAACCCGAATCTTTGTCTGCAGATTACAAGGGCATTTGTTAATGCAAATGCCAAGTTTTGTCAGGGGCGGCACTGGCAGGCGAAGCCACTTTGAACTTCATTGTCTCAAACATGAAGGATGTTGTTTCCACATTGAAGTATGAAGATTTTGCATCCAGCAACCCGAATCTTTGTCTGCAGATTACAAGGGCATTTGTTAATGCAAATGCCAATTTTTGTCAGGGGTGGCACTCGCAGGGGTGGGGTATTAAGAAGTAAAAATTTGGGATCACTTTTATTATGCTACCAATTTCCAGGGAATATGTAAATAAGTTGTTATGCAACTATGACATTTTAGAACAATGAATCACCAATCTGTATCAGATCAGAGTTTCGGCCTGTTTCGACGAAACACTAGTGTTTCGGACGATATAACTTTTTTACTTCTTTTTTTTTAAATCATTTTCCTATTTCTTTTTTTAAAAAGAAATACACTAAGTATTAAATAATTGTATCTCTCTGGGTTTTTTCTTTGGTACAAAGGGAACATTTTACAACTAAAGGGGGAGGGGGAAGGGAGGGCCAGGGCCCTTCAGGTGAACTTTTGAGACCTTTGCCATTAGCCAAAGCTTCAAGTTCATAATTGTATCTCTTTTTTATGATTGAAAACTTTTGAGACCTTTGCCAAGTTCATAATTGTATCTCTTTTTTATGATTGAAAACTTTTGAGACCTTTGCCATTAGCCAAAGCTTCAAGTTCATAATTGTATCTCTTTTTTATGATTGAAAAAGAGTGATTTTCTTGTTATCTAAAATCTAAAACACATATAATCATAATTGTATCTCTTTTTTATGATTGAAAAAGAGTGATTTTCTTGTTATCTAAAATCTAAAACACATATAATAGTAATACCCTTTTGAGGTTTACAAGTGTTTTAATTGGGGGCGATACTTGTCCCCCAGGCCACTTTAAAAAGGGTTATTTATGCAATAATCCTCAAACTTTTCAACTTTAGACTTTTAGGTCTTTCCAATATTTATTAGGTTAAATAGTCCATTTGCCCCTGAACTTTGCAAATTAAGGCCAAATTGCCCCATGAACTTTACATTGTGCCAGTTTGCGCCCTAAATATGTAAAATCAGGACAATCCCCACCTTCACCTGACATATTCCGTTAAGTCCCATAAAATCTGCTGATGTGGCACTTCCACGTTTGTCGAAACGTTCGGGTCCGGGGAACCCTGTCGAAACGACGTTGGAAATGGAGTCGCCACTAATCTTTTTTCTAAGGTGTGATTAGCCACCTAATTGTCTTAATCAGTCTAATGAGGTCTGGTGCTTAGCATGGGACCCACTAAACCTACGGGTCCGGTCTTGTCACCTAGACCTAGGTTCGGGAGTCATTTACGCCCGGGGAAGAATCAGCACCCCCGGCACACCCGTCAAGTGACGGTACCTCTAAGCCAAACTAGATCTAATTGTGGGTCAATAACAAAAGGTTGCTTTTAGTATACTTTTAAAGAAAATGATGATTTTACTTCTTCAAAACTTATTAATTCCTAGAAAAGAAACTATGGATGCTTAATGACACATGAATTGGCGAATTTTAGTTTATCAATAAACAACTGTATACTTGAGATTAGCCCGGGACCCTTCCCACGCATTATGGGGGTATCTCAAGAATAACTCAATCTCGAAGCGGAAACCAAGAATTCGTACCCGAGTACACTTACTTAGAATCCACCCGTCATCGTTAAAGACGATTGTTTATTAACTCTTATTTGTTTTTTTTTTCAATTTTTCCATTTTTTTCATTTTCATTTATTCTTCAACTTTGACCTAAATATTAATGCATGTATGAAATGATGAATGCAAATTCCGGTTTATTAGTTGATTAATAAAAAGGAGTTTACTTGAATTGGCATTCACGAACCTAGCCCGGCCCTCCGGGGATATTCGTAAAGGTCATTCAATCTCGGGGCGAAATCTCGAGAGGTCGTGCCCGAGCACCTTTACCCGAGATTAGCTCGTCATAGTTCAAACGCCTCTTTATTAATCGAAGCTTATAATGGTGGCATGAAATGCAAACAATTATAATAACTAGAAATAGATATGGCATGCATGTGCTTATCTACTAATTCTCGAACTAAATTAAATTAATTACAAGCCCAAAAATAATTGAATTAACAAATAAGCTAAAGGAAATTAAAAAAAAAGCTAAAGGGCGAATTGGACGAACTGGGGACATTTCTGCACACCAAACAAACGATTAGCAGCGTTCAGGAAAGCAAACAAATATAGCATACGTAAAACATGGAATCAATTGCACAATCACATTGCTAATATCATGAATAAAGGCGCAAATTGTGATAAAATCTAGATCAAAGGACTCAATCGAATCAATAGGTAAATTTGAGACATCAATCAGGGACCTAAATGAACAAAGGAACAAGTTTTAGTCTCTATGTGAATTAAATTGGATGTTTCAAATACCTAATTGAGCACAAAAAACAAATCTAGGTCTTCAAATGAACCCAAATACAAGTTGCCAAAATAACAAGAATTAGGACATTTTCTTCAATTTAATATAAACCTAAAGAAATAAGTCTTTAAATCCAAGATTTGATTTTTAGGCTAAGACCAATTCAGATGGATTCCTTAATCTCTCTTTAAGCTAATTTTGATCTAAATAGTTAGACCTTTTAATTTGGAAACTTGCATTTTTAAATTAAAATTAGCTCTTAATTACCAAGCTAACTTTAATTTGAAAATCTAAGCTTTAAATCAAAGGATCCATTTTTATGCCCAAAAATCAACTCAAAAAAGTGACCATGAATCCATCTTTGAATCAATTATACTCTAAAGATCAAAGCTTTAAACTAAAGGCTTGATTTTTCTTCAAATCTAAATTAAATTTAAAGGAAGTAGCCATATTCAAAACCCAATTATTTTTACCACATCATAGCAAATAAAGTCCTTAAGTTTAACATGAAAATAGCAAATTTAAACCTTAAATCATAAATTTTTATCAAAATAAACCATTAAAGCATAAATGACAAACATAGACCTATCCTACCACATTTTATTAATAAAAAACAAACCTTTTCAAAAAAAAAAAAGAAACTTTCAGCAAATTTATCATTTGAATCAACACATCA
>AWUE01024655.1:0-15833 GCA_001974825.2 Corchorus olitorius
AGTGTCAAACTCAACTTTCTTGGCGTTGCTTCTGATGCTTGCCCCATCTGCCCTGAATTTTGCTCCATTTTATCTACTTGATCAATTGCATCATCCATGGTTCTTGTTGGGAATTGAAATCCTTTTCACCTGAATCGGCACGAAGGAATTAACAATTAGATCCTTATTGACAATGGACCCTATCAATCGTCTCCCTAGGCGTGGCCTAACTAGGGAGAAACCTTTCCTCCAGAGAGTGTCAGCATTGATCTCTCTTTCATTGAGTTTGATAGAGTCTATGCACAGAATGCTTGATGATAATATGTATTTGTGGTGAAATGATGTCAGTGCAGCATGTTGATAAATCATGTGATATGATGGGTGCATGAACATATATACAAATGGATGTTATGATAACTTGACAAACTATGAGAATGTGCAACATGACATGGCAATTTATATTGGTAAATAAATGCATGATATGCATGATTAATTATAGAATATACAAATGCCTGGAACTGCAAAAATGATGTCACGATATGTAAAGATGAAACCTGCAACACAAATATGTTATACAGATGCACGTGCAAAAAGATAAAGACAAAAGGGAAGAAACAAAAACTCGTTAGTAATTGAACGTAACTATGAACAAATAGCCGAAAATCGAACAGAAAAATCATGCCCCTTCTTTTATTAATCAAAATATTTTCCTTGAAAAACACTCGGATTGCGAGTTCTCTGGAGCAGGTTGGCACATTTTCCGAAAGTAAAAGAATTTACTCTCTCTATGGTCCTTCTTTTTTGAAAAACGAGAGGTAAGGGTAAGAGATGTTCCTTATGTGTACCTAATACACTCCTCCTCATAGGTTTGGCTCTACCTAGGCGGGAAGCCGCTCCACTATATGCCGGGTGAAGCTTCACCTAAAGGTTCCCAATTCAACCCACTAGTATCTATCACTGGGCTAGTAGAATTTCCTTGGGTGGAGGTTTTTCACACAACCTGCACGGGGACATACGAGTCCCACGAAGGCTTGCTATTATACCTCCCAAAACTAAAGGTATGCCCGGGTCTGAGGCGATCTCATGCATGAATGCAAAGTATAAAGTGAAGTGTGTGAAGGAACAACTTACCAGTACCCTAAAACTACACCTGACAGACCTAGTAACTAACCACAATAAGAAACAAAGAAAACAACAAGATATGAGTGAAAAATAGCAGAAATATCAAAACATAAAAGCAATAACACATTAAAACAAACAAAACAAAACAAAGTAACCATTTTATTAACCCTAAATCTTGTTTAAACTACGTGAGGCCTGACTCTCTAAAGTCCCCAGTGGAGTCGCCAAGCTGTCGAAACGTTCGGGTCCGGGGAACCCTGTCGAGACGACGTGGGTAAGAAGGAGTCGCCACTAATCTTTTTTATGGTGTGATTAGCCACCTATCTTTAGTTTAATACTAACCTAGGCTTGGCGAAGGTAGTACTAAACCTAACCATGTCTGCTTAACCAGAGTCTATGGGTTCGGGAGTCCGTTACGCTCGGGGAAGGATTAGCACCCCCGAGATGCCCGTCAAACGACGGTACCTCTAGCCTAAACTAAATCTAATGGGTTAGTACTAAAGGTTGCTTTTAAATCTTGATTATTAGAGGAAAAGGGTTATAAAAGAAAATAAAACCATCTTTGAAACCAATGTCGAGAATTCAGAGAATGTAATCGAACAACGTCGGTCAATTCTGTTACGATTCTCTTTCACTATTTGTTCTCTTGTTGAGTACTCCGCATCGGGAAGAAATTTTGAAAATGCTGTGACAAAATCTTTTACCATCTTTGTTTTTAAAAAAACTTGATCAATTTTATTAATTTCCAAAATCTTCTTTTGGATTGCTTGGTTAAGAAAGCATTCTTTTTTGAAAACGCTTACCTTGAAAACTCTTGAATTATCCATTTCTTGATTTTTGAAAATTGAATAAGAGAATACTGACTTTTGAAAAAAATGCTTTTCGGAGGAAAATGATCTTTTTGTATTTTCTTGATTATACTTAAAAGGGAAGCAAAATGAATGCAGATGATGCATGAACTGGTTCATTTTAATCATTTGATCGATAAAGTGGGGTTTACTCGAGTCAACCATTACGAATTTAGCCCGGCCCTCCAGGGATATTCGTAAAGGTTGCTCGATCTCGGAGCAAAATCCCGGGAGGTTGTGCTCATGCATCTTTACCCGGGATTCGCCCGTCATAGTAAAAAACGACACTTTATAAATCGGAACATATAATAGTGGCATGTAATGCAAACAGTTTAAATCAACCAAAAGTAAATATGGTATGCATGTGCTTATCTACTAATTACCAAGCTAAATTAAATTAATTACAAGCCCAAATATAATTGAATTAACAAATAAGCTTAAAGAAACTAGAAGCTAATGGCCGAATTGGACAACTGGGAACTCTTCTGCACATAAAGTAAAGAATTAGCAAAGTTCAGGAGGCACATAAACAAATCAAGATGCAAATTCAAAATCGAGGATCAAAACAAGAACAAATTAAACGTAAATAAATAAATGAGAGTACAGATCATGAGATATGCTTACACCGCAGTTGAATCTAGTTTTTAGGAAATCAAATCCTTAGACTAAAAATCTTAACCCCCAAATTAAAAGGCATTTAAAAGGATTCGCCAATTTCTTTCAAGTTATTTTCAAATTTGGAAAATTAGGTTTTTAACTCCAAGCTTTGTTTTTTTCCAGAATTAAAAATAACCCAAAGTGTCTTGACATTTCATCCTCAAGTCATTTTAATTTAAGGAAAAAAACATAGCTTTAAATCAAAAACCTCAATTTTTTCAAATCCAAATTAAATCAACTCGAAATTACGAAATCAATTTAAATTACTTCCGACTTGAACATTAAGATTTCAAAATCAATTTGCCATGAATGAACACAATTTCCACTAAAAATTCAATCTTTAGCCTAAATCCTAACTTCCATACTTAAATTAGTAAAATTCAGGAACCAAAAAGCACAAATTAAATAACAATAATGTAAATCAAGCACACAATTGCAAAATTCTAGAATAATTTCTAAGATCAGGGGTCAAATCGAATAAAGCAGTGGCCAAATTGCATTTAAATAGGAAATAAACCATAAATCAGGGACTAAGCCGCACAAATTAAAAGTAAAATTCTAAATCAGGGATCAAATCGCACGAAAAAACAAATAGTTTCCTTAATCAAGGACCATGCTGAAAATGGAAACAAGGTGTGGTCTTTATATGAATTAAATTAAAAATTCAAGGGATCCAATTGCACCAAAATAAGCTCTTAATTTAAAAACTTACCTGAAACGACGTCGTTTTGACGTCACCTTGAATGCATTATAAAATCTCTTCTGCTTCTTTTTCTTTCTTCCTCCTTCCTCTTCCTTTTCTAAACCCTAGCTCTGACAACTCTCACTTCCTCTCTCTGCGCCGCACCTTTATTCCAGCATCTTCCATGGCCAAATCTCGCCTCAACCTCGGTTGAACACACAACTCGACCCTGATCTTCGAAACCCCCAACCTAATTCGACTCAACTCTCTCTGAAACAGTGAAGAACAAAGTCAGGTGGTGTACAATTTCTTCCGGGAAGTGAGACTGGAGCTTTCGGGTAAGATCCCTCTTTTTTTTTGTGTGTGGGGGAAAAAAGGAAAAAAAACGAGAGGGATGTCGAGGGTGAGTGAGTGGGTATTCGTGTAGTATGGTTGTGAGCTTTTTCTCTGTATTATTGTGCGTGATTGAGAAGAGGGCGAGAAAAAGGAGAGTTAGGAGAGATGAATCCGGAGTGAAGGAGGGTGTGAATCGTCTCTGTTGAGAGGGAGTGGTGTATGAGAGAGAATGAGGTCAGAAGGGTCATTGTGTGAATGAGTGTGTGAGAGAAGGTTTGTGAAGAGATGAGAGAAGATGAGAGTCTGGATTATATGTATGGTGAGAGAGATTGAATCTTCTGTGATGAGGAGGTTATGGAGTGTTGAGAGAGTGGTGAGGGAGAGATGAGAGTTCACTGAATTTTTTCTTTCCTGTGTGCCGAGAGCCCTTTGTAATGGGAGAGGATCAGCGATGAGAGAGAGTATCCAGTGGGTATCGAGAGTTTGTGGGAAGTTGTTGAGAATGTGTCTAGAGAGATTGAGGCTCAGGCTTTTTTTTTCTTGTGTGTGTGAATTTTCCTGGTCTTTTTTATAGTATTTAGTGGGAGAGAATGGGAAGGAAGCCAGTAGAGTGATTGAGTCTGTTGAGAGTGAGGAAAAGATGGATGCTCTCTGTGTAAAAAAAATGAGGGAGATGGTAGGTTCTCGCATGTATCCCACGAGTGAATGGTGTATGTGATTATTAGAATTGAGAAAATTCTGTTTTTTAGAGGGTGAGAGGATGAATCTGCAGTGGAGTGTCGAGAGAATGAGAATCGTCTTGGAAGGTTCCAGACGAAGGTTGTTGAGGGTAGTGTAGAGAGTCTAATTCTGAGGGAGAGTGAGAGCCTGTTGTGAGAGAAGGTTCTAGAGAGCGAATCAGAATCCGTTTTCCCCGTTCAATGAATAGGAGGGTTCCCCTTCTCTCGCTAACCAATTCTTATTTCTCATCCTTATCTAACAGTTTTTCCTTGTCCTTTTCTGCAGGTTCCATGTTTTGAAGGATAAACCCAAGGAAAGGATGTCGAGCTGGCAAAAGGGTGGGTGAGAGGAATCTTCCTTCAAGTATGACTTCACTAAAGGTAACATTATTAATCGATAATCACATAGGTGTCCACTTGATGCAGATAGTCTTTAGTTCGCCAGTAATCATTTTCACCAGATTCCAAGTCACATAGCTGAGAATTCGCACTAGCATAAGTATCCTCATAGCCAAATTGATTAACATTCAGTGCTTCTGCTTCTTTTGAAACATTTGATATAGCATCTAACTCAAATCTACAGCTGAGGAACATAACATCATTTTCACTCTCAGGAAGTTCCTCTCTTCACTTCCTAAGGATAGATTCATAACTTCGATGGACAAACTCAATGGCAGTCTCCTTCTTCAAGACAGAGATCCTCCACAGCCTGCAATGCTTCCTCAGCTTATATGGTCACATTTTCTTTCACACGGACTCTGTAGGTAAGAAAATTCCTTCTCCAATATCTGAAGAATTTCAAGGCCTTGCTATAGTTTCTCTTCTTTCATGCATATCTATGATGCCAATTGATAATCATTTTAAAGTTCAATGCTTGTGATGTAACTGTCATGTTTCCCTTAACTACCTGTAATTGTTAATGCCCTGAATTGCTTATCCTGTATTTGAGTTCTTATAGCACTAACTTTCTTAATGAATCTGTCCCTGCTCTAATGGCAGTGAAGACTAACAAATGTTCATGCTTTAACTTTGCTGCTCTAATTTAATGGATTGTATGCTTGAATGCATGTAGCTTGCTATCTTGATTCTGCCTTGAACCTTTGTTGCTCTATTCTTGGGAATTATGGTTTATAATGATGCATTGTTCTTCTATGTTCAACCACCTCCCAAATTTCCTTGTCAAAACCCTTGAATCTACCATGGGGACTGTCGGGCAGCTTGTTGAGCATTTGTTGTTCATTTGGACCACCCATAAACTAAGCTCTTTCTCTCTTTTCTTCTTATTTGCAGGCTTGGATCAATAGGGAGCAACAAACTAGCAACAAGTTAGAATTTGAGGCGAGGCAAAGGAATGGGACCTGTTGGGGATTAAACTTAGGATTACTCCATTCTTTGTAATCTTTTTGTAATATGTACAAGATAAAGCACAAATGAAGAAAATCCCTCTCTTTTTTTACTTTGTGGTTTTTCTGTGTTTTCTTTTGTTTTATGTACTTTTATAATATCAATGCCATAGTGAATTAAAATGCAAATCCTATTTCTACTTAACAATGTGAAATAATCCAAATAATCAACATGAACCAAATCAGAATGGCAAGATGATTTCCTATTAAGATGAATGGCAAAAATGGTAAAATCAAACCACTATTATAAACTATAGAATATGCAAGGCTAACATGGAAAATATATTTTTTGGGTTTTTCAAATGCAATCTAGATGACCTAGAAATGAATTAGCTAATCTAAATAATTTGAACTTAAAATGACCAAAATGCCCCCCTGAATGTAAAAATGACCAAAATGCCCCTGAATGTAAAAATGACCAAAATGCCCCTATGTGATCCTAATGCCAATTAAGTAACCAATCGATTTAAATAAAGAATATAGGACAAAAATGGGTGTCTACAGCCACTAATCTTATTTCCAAGTGTGATTAGCCACCTACCGATCAACCTAACAGTCTAAAGAGGTCGTAAGCTCGGCATGGACCCACTAAACCTAAGGCCCGATCTTGTAATATGGATCTAGGTTCGAGAGTCGATTACGCCCGGGGAATGATCAGCACCCCCGGATAGCCCGTCAAGTGACGGTACCTCTTAATCTAACTAGAACTAGTGGGCCAAAAGAAAAATTGGTTGCTTTTAATCCTATCTTTGATTATTAAAAAAGGTTGTAAAGGAAAAAGAAAATCAATTCTTAAAATAGATTTAAATGTCGAGAATCTCGAAAAAATATGATCGAACTATCGTCGATTAATTCTATCTTTAATTCTCTTTTACTATTTGTTCCCTTATTGAATCTTCCACACCCGGAAGATGTGTTTTTCCAAAAAATGTTGTGACAAAACTTTTTTCATTCAGTTTTTTTGAATTTTTCAAAATTCGATTAATTTTATTGATCTTCCAAAACCTTCTTCTCTTTTTTGAAATTAATAGAAAACATTCTTTTTTGAAAACTTTTCACCTTAAAAACTCTTGAATTATATTTTCTTAAATTTTCGAAAACTAAATAAGAGAACATAAATTTTTTTTTCAAAACCAATTTTATTACATCTTTTAATTTTCTATTTTTTCTTTTTCCGGATTTTTCTAAATCTTGATTAATGCGTGTATGAAATGATGAATGCAAAATCTGGTTGTTAAGGTAGACTCACGTAGCCTGGGTTATCGAAAGCCCTTCCCGGGATATATGCTCGGAAACCCCGACGCATCCTGAGAAGAACTGTCTCATCCTCATAGACATTCAGTGGCCCCGGAAACTCGACCACTCATTGAATGCCCCTTCTTCGGAAAGGTTACGGTTGTCAACTATATTAAAATGGCATGACATGCGAGTAGATATGGTTAATTACAAATAAACATGGTATGTATGCAATTAAGCTCTACATTACTCTACACTAAATTAGTAACTTATTACAAATCCCGAAGCTTAATTAAGCCAAAAACCTTAAACAACAAATAACTTAATGAAATGGAAGCCAAGGGTCGAATTGGACAAACTGGGGACATTTCTGCACATCAAATAGAAGATTAGCAAAATTCAGAAAAGCAAAAGGCATAAGTAACATAACAATAACATAAATCAAGAATTAAATTGCATCAAGAGGCAAACATAACCCAAAATCAGGGACCAAGGCAAATATAGAAATAAATATGAATCTTTAAGCAAACAGAAATGCAAATTATTGGACATATATGAACTAACTTAGAACTTAATTGATTAAAAAAACAAATCTTTAAACTTAAAATCGTAATTTTTAGATTGGAATTAATTCAAAAGGATTCATCAATTTCTTTCCAAGTTGATTTCGATTTGAAAATTTTGATCTTTAACTCCAAGTTTTGTTTTTCTCAAAATTAAAATTAACCCAAAAGGGGTTCAACATACCACTTTCAAGCTAACTTTAATTTAAAAAAAATCTTAACTTTAAGCTAAGATCTCAATTTTTCCAAATCAAAATTAGCTCAAATAGAAATCAAGAATCAATATGAATCATTTCCAACTCAAAAATCAAAACTTTAAATAACACACTTAAATTCTTAAATTCAATTTGAACCCAAATGGATTCCAAGCAAAATAAATCCCAATCATCATTTTTATTACCTTTTCATGCTTAATCCATGCAATAGACAATTAAAGCTAACATCTTTGACAAGAAAGCTCACAAGTTAGAACCTTAACATATATCTTCATCAATATTCATTATTGAAACCTAAAATGCCTAAATCTAACCCAATGATTGTAAATAAGAGGGAACTAACCACTAAATTGATTTAAAGCACAAAATAAATCCCAAATTGACACAATCAAAAATAAATAAAGCTTAAGAGACATGGGAATGGGCTAAATTGAAGCAAGCAAGAAACTTGAGTGCTAGAATAAGAGTGCAAATACCAAAAACGGCCTCGTCTGGACCCAAAGCCGTTTCTTTTAATTGAACTTCTTCTTCTTCCTCTCTTTTTCGACAAACCCTACATTCCTATTTCCTCATCTTATCTTCCTCCGAACCTTGGCATAAATCCATCAAAACGACCGCTTTTCACATGAAATCGTCACCCAAACCTAGACCGCTGAATTCGAATTCCAAAGACCCTTCTTGTATCGGGTTTCTCCTTCCTCAAACCCTCGAAACTGTTACCTTTCTTCTACCAAGTCTCTTCTTCTTGGAGCCTCTGCAATTCACGAATTCAAGGCTGCCATCACTCGAACCATCCCTCGAAGGCTCGTCCTGGGTTCTCCCAAACTGAAAGCTCTAAGTTTGGGCAACTTCAAAGATAACCCGATCCTTTGAAACTCAGATTCCGGTGGTTTCCACCGTCAAGTCGTCCTCAAACTCCGGGGATCTTTAACACCTTCTCACCTCTATTAGTCTCCCGGCTCAATTTGAGGTAATGTTCACTCAATCAGAAACCCCAAATTTTAGTACTAGGAACCCTAGCTTTCTAATTTAGAATGAAGATGACAATCTTTAACAGAGAAAATTATGTGTGTGAGAAAAAGGAGCGATTATCAACGAGAAAGAGTACATGTTTGTTTCAGAGAAAGGGGTGAAAGAATCAAGAGAGTGTGTGGAGAATTCTTTTTTAGAGAGGATGAGTGTTCTTGATAACCAAGCGAGAGAGAAAGCTTTTTTTTTTCAGTATTTAGAGTAAGAGAATTTTCTATTTTTGTTCCCCCAAAGAGAAGATGAGAGATTCCTCCTTATCCTCCCCCCTTTCTGTTTTTCCTCTTCCCCTATTTTAGCTCTAACCAATTTTGTCTCTTGTTAGGTTGTTGGGAGAAAGGGATCAGCATCCAAAGGAATTGGCAGAGGGCAAATTATCCAGGTAAATTCACTATATAATTAAGTTTTGCTCCTATGTGGCTGCTATTCATTTTGCTTGATAGTTGCCTTGTCTATATGTGCCACTGATATGCTTGATCATATATGGTATCATCTCGCTGCCTTTGATCCTTTAATTCTGCTAAGTTAGTTTTATAGTCCCTCCCTTCACACATTTACACTGCATCCTATCAAAATACCTGTATAACTTCCTAATTGTTTCCCCTGCAATTGATTTTGATCATCTTGTCAAAGGGTAACTGCTGCATTCCTAGCCCTCGGATTTGTTGGACAATGACTTGATGATTATCATGAATTAGTACTAAAGACAAAGAAAAATGTGAATGTGCTATGCTAAAACTTATCCTTTAATTGTTAACTAAAATGCTTTGTGCTTTTGTGACCATGTATGCTCAAATGTCTAATACTATTATAATACTTAATAAAATGATATGATTGCTAAAATGAAATATTGACATGTGCAGTGGAAATGACTAAATGACCTTGTAATTTGGACTTACTGAACTTCCTAATTTTCATTTCCTTCTTTGTTTTCAACAGGTTTTTTACTAGGTTGAAGAAGAGAAATATGCAGATGGGATCCTTGCCTACCAGAACTACTAACTCAAATTTATACTAATATGCAAACTACATGTAGTTCAGTGAATGGAGAATGAACATGACTTGTTTAAATTTCTCATGCAAATGCAATTTACCAATCCTCTTTATTGATAATTGACTCTATGCAAACTATGGAATAAAATAGGTCAATGCAGGTGACTAAATGAAATGTGAAATAAAATAAAGAAACATACTTTTTTTTTGTATTTTATGTAAGAGTAATATTGTAAAGAAATTATCGTGTTGCACATTTGGGTTTTACACCCATGATCGTCCAGCCGAACAAAAAGATTAAATTAACAAGATAATTAGAAATAATTAGAGATAATTTCTGAATAAAATTCCTTGGGAATCATATTAGAAATGATCTAGCTAGTATTCAAGTGGAATACAGCCACTCACATATAAAAGAGAAAAATAAAACTACGTAAGTTGAATCTCTTATTTTTCCATCAGAAAGTTAGAACTTTCTACAGAAAAGATTCTCCTTCCATTGTCAAGCAAAAATGGTTTTTGCACTGTGAAGAGTGAGGTTTCAGCTCATCCCTGTAGCAGAAGTCCACCACGAGTATCGAAGATCAAGAAACACCGTAATTCACCCACCAAGATCCTGATTTGATTTCTTTCGCTTCTGGAAATTATTTCTTAACATGATTAATGATTTTGATCCATGCTTTGATTGCTATGCTCCATATATCATGTTAATCCTACATTTGTATCCGAGCTTAATTGGGTCTTTTTCGTGTTTGTGATCTCAATTTATGGCTTTTTGGCATGTTTTTTATTTTAATAGAAAAACATGAAATTAGGCCTTGATATTTGATCATAATATGATGATTATATGATCTACTGTTTTTGAGGTTAAAATGGCTTGTATCAATTGAGATATCTCGGGTCAAACTTGTTAAAATCGTAACTTTGACCATAAATTCCGATCTGGGCAAACTGCGAACTGGTGCACTGAGGGCACCAATAGACTCCGGCAGCCACAAGGAACAACTTTAATGTTTCGACCGAGAGCATATTCTGACCCGAAAGTGGCGCGTGGCTTGCACGCGCCGCTCCGGGAGAGTGAAACAGATAAAAATAGTTTTAAAAGGCAAAAAACACTGCCCCACTCGCGCTTGGTGGCACCTGGGGGCGCGTGGGAGCTCTCTGGTGGTGCGTTTTTGACATCGCCCCCACCATAGGACTCCAATAGTCATTTCCTATTTTTCTATTTTTTTTAAATTTTTTTCGAGTTAAAATTAATTTTTTTAATTTTAAAATAAAAAATAATTTAAGGGAAACTTAAGATGGCGCGTGGTGGCGCGTTGGTGGTGCTCTCGGGCGGCCGGAGTTGCTGTGACACTTCTGGGAATGTGTCCTAAGCAGTGGGAGTGGGGGTGAACTTCTTGGTTCTCCAGAAGTATTGGTTTTAATATTCTCCTAATTTAATGCCTTAAAATTCATAATATTTTTTATTATTGTTTTATTATTAATATTTCAGAAAATTTATGAAGCATGATTGAATTTTATATGGCTTGTAAATGATATTGATTATGGCATTGATGTTCTTACGTGTTTGTTCAAGCATATTTATGTGATTAAATTGCATTAAATATTGCCATGATGATTTTTATAAATAATGTAGCATGCAATATTTTTGATGAAATGATGCAATTGATATGCCATGATTGAGTGGGAGATTTTAGTTGAGGAAATCTGGGATTTCGCTCCTAAACCTAAAATTTTGCACATGATTATGTTAAGTAATGTTGATAATTGCTAATATGTGAGTAATGATTATGAGCATAGCGATTTTTCGATCTTGTTATTAGTGTATTGTTTGCATTATTTAACATGAATTATGCTGCAAAATATATATACATCTTGTGGTGCATTAGATTAATATCCATTGTGCTTATCCTAATGTAGTTGAGATGGCTGCTAAGAATGTTGTTGCTGATCTGAACAAAGGAGAGAAGTTGGATGACGACAATTATGATATATGGCGCCGTAAGATCCAATACCTCCCGGATGGGCAAGAGGTCTTGGAGAACCTTGATCAGATCATGGCTGAGCCTGAAGAAGGAAACACTGCTCAACACCGTCGCGATCTTGCTGCCTACCAAGAATGGCGCAAGAACGATCATTGTGCACGCTTTACTATGTTAAGCAGCACACATAATGATCTTATTGGTGAGTTTGAGAAATATCAAACTGCCCATGAGAAGTGGCAAGCCCAGAGGAACAAGTACGAGGTGACAACCTTGTCTAAGCTGTGTGAATTGAACCTGAAGTTCAATACCTATAAGAAAAAGCCGAATCACTCGATGAAACAGCATCTGAGGACGATGTCGACTTTGATACGCGAGCTTAGTGCAGCTGGGGTTGCCTTGACTAATGAACAGCAGGTTCAAGCTGTGATTTCCTCCCTTCCTGACTCTTGGGAGCACATGAAGGCAAACATGACACATAATGAGAGTGTTGGGACCTTTGTGGCATTGCACACCATCTGGAGTTGGAGGATGAGCGCCTGAAGGCTTCCAAACCTGCCGCTGATGGTGTTGCTAATGTTGCTGAGTCAAACTCGTGCAAGGCATCTTGGGCTAAGCGCAAGTGGACGGAAAGGTTGTTGGAAAACGTGATGCTGATGAACCTGCCCCTAAAAGGGCAAGAACTACCAAGGGCCATAGGGGCAAGCGTGGTGGTAAGAAGGATAAAGCTAAGATGGCTTGTTATAATTGTGGGAAACAAGGCCACTTCTCTCGTGATTGCACTGAGCTGAAGAAAAAGGTATTTTCCAAATCAATGTCTTGTTTTGATTGCTTTGTGACTTATGATGATTCTGTTGCTCATCCTTTTCCAATGTGGACTGTGGATTCAGGAGCAATCGACCACTTAGCTCGAACGAGAGTTGGATTTGTCGAGTTCTGTCGGATTCCTGCTGGGAGTAGGAGCATGAAAATGAGGAATGATTCTAACGTGAATGTGCATGGAATTGGCACTTACAAGCTGGAAATGCATGGTGGGCGCACCTTGCTTCTCCATGATGTTCTATACGCTCCAGAAATCCGACGAAACTTGTTTACAGTTATAACTATGTTAGGCCTAGGCTTTAGGTTTGCCTTTGAGGGCAATAAAGTTGATATGTTCCTTGGAACAACTTATTATGGTTGTGGCTTTGTTCAAAATGGTTTAATGGTTTTGGACCTTGATTATTCTAGCTATAATAAAGTCGATGATTCGATTTCTTTAGTTGTTACGCATGATGATGTTTATAATGACTCTGTGGAATGGCATGCTAGATTAGGCCATATAGGTCAAGACAGAAATGAATAGACTAGCTAGAGAAGGCTTATTGGGCCCACTCCCTAAGGTGTCTTTACCTACATGTGAACATTGTCTTGCTGGAAAGGCAACTAGAAAATCATTTGGAAAAGCCAAACGGGCATTTGTACCATTGCAATTAATCCATTCTGATGTTTGTGGCCCAATGAATGTGGGGCAAGACATGGAGCAAATTATTTCATCACATTCATAGATGACTTTACGCGATTTGGTCACGTGTATTTGATCTCCCACAAGTCTGAAGCATTGAACTGCTTTAGACGTTATGTTGAACTGGTTGAGAATCAATTAGGCCAAAGCATTAAGGATTTACGAACTGACCGAGGGCGCGAGTATTCATCAGAGTAGTTTAAGGAGCTCTGTGATGAAAAGGGAATTTTGTGACAGCTAACGATTCCAGGGACTCCGCAACAAAATGGTGTAGCGGAAAGGAGGAATCATACCCTCTTGGATATGGTAAGGTCAATGATGGCGCAAGCAAATCTTCCAATTTCGTATTGGGGAGATGCATTACTTACTGCGGCCTATGTCCTTAACCGTGTGCCATCCAAGTCAGTGTCTTCCACTCCATATGAACTCTGGACCGTCGAAAAACCTGATTTAGGTAATTTGCGGCCTTGGGGATCAACTGCTTATGTGTTCACACAACGTCTCACAAGGATGGGAAATTAGGCCCTAGAGGGAAAAAGTGTATCTTCATAAGATACTCAAAACATTCCAAAGGGCCTGTGTTCATAGGAGAGCATGGAGATGGAACAATGACTGAAATTAAGTCACGCGATGTGGATTTCTTAGAAAAAGATTTCCAAGAAGAGGGGAAGTTGAGAAAGAGACAGATCTATATGAAAAAGAGGATCCAGATATGGGAGCACCAAGTAGTCCGATTGAGAATGAAGGAGCAATTCCTCAAACTCTCAGGGACGATGGGGGTGATTTACCATCAAGTTCATCTATGCCATTAGATGAGGATCCCACAACTCAGTTGCGAAGAAGCAAATGTGGAGGTCTCCCTCGTCGCCTTTTTGAGGTTGAGGGGGAAGCTTTCATGATTGCTCTGCAAGATGAAGCTGAGCCTAAAACGTTCAAAGAGGCTCTATCTTCCCCTGCTGTTCAAGAATGGAGTAATGCAATGAATGATGAAATGGAGTCAATGAGGACTAACCATGTTTGGGACTTGGTTGACCTACCACTTGGGCGAAAGACTATTGGGAACAAATGGGTTCTCAAAGTTAAACGCAAGGCGGACGGTTCCATTGAAAGATATAAGGCTCGCCTAGTAGCGAAAGGGTACACACAACAAGAAGGTGTGGATTATGAGGAATCCTTCTCACCGGTAGTGAGGTTTGCCTTAATTCGCTTGATTCTAGCCATAGTTACAAACTTTGACTTGGAACTTTACCAGATGGATGTCAAAACTGTATTTCTCAATGGAGAGCTAGATGATGAGATCTACATGGACCAACCTGAGGGCTTTGTGGCAAAAGGTCTAGAACGCAAAGTCTGCAAGCTCAAGCGATCTATTTTTGGCTTAAAGCAATCATCTAGGCAGTGGTATCATAGATTTCATCAAGCTATTATTCAGAATGGCTTTGAGTTGATTGAAGAGGACCATTGCGTGTATGTTAAGAGGTCCAAGGGTAGTTTCGTCATTTTGTCATTATACGTTGATGACATAGTATTGTCATTTTGTCATGATTGTCACCACTAAGAAGTGGTTGTCCTCAAATTTTGAGATGAAGGACATGGATGAAGCAAACTATGTGCTTGGAGTTAAGATCCTAAGGGATCATTCAAAGAGGCTTCTTGGTTTGTCTCAAGAGACATACATAAATGATACGAATCTAGTTGTTTTAAGATTCAAATCCACCCTTGTGACCCGCCAAGAATCAACTTGAACAACTTTCAACTTCTAGATGTGTATGTCGACAATCTCACCCAAGCAATCTTCTTCTTTTGTCGGCCTTAGACCTCCAATTAGACCTGCAATTGAACACCTAAGATCACAAGATTCACAAGCAATCAAGTATCACAACTTAATTGTTTGCTAGGACTTTACAAGATTGAAGAACCCTAAGTTTTGCTCAAACTAGAACAAAGAAGCTAAGATAATCAATTTGGGTAAAAACCTCAATTTTATTAATAAACTCAACTTATGTTTACAAGAGGGGATTGGTGCCTTTATATAGGCAAGAAGGGGGGGGCGACTCTGATCTAAGTCCTAAGCCTTAAGGGTAAAGGAAAAAGGCTAGGAAGGAGCTAGGAAAGATCCTACTCCTTATTCTACTAGGAAATGGAAAATAACAAGTCCTATTAAAACAAGGATTGGACTTAGTCAAACAAGGCCCAACCCAATGTCATCTAAACTAAATAAATAGCTAATTAAAATAGAATAAAGCCCACAATGGCCAAATTACAACTCCAATGGCCTAATACTCATCGATTTCAAGTAGAGTACATAACTTGGAATCGATGGGAATATTCCTTTGGTGATGATCTCCAACGGGCTTCAAATGATCTCCAATGGCCTTGAACTCGTCAAGATGAACTCTAATGAGGCCCAATAATGCTTCCTTGAACCTTTTAGCTCTTGCTCTTGTCATTGGGCCTAATGGCATCTTCAATGGATCAAATGGCATCTTAGGCAATTCCAATGAGCTTGAAACCTTCTCCAATGAGCTTGGAACCTTCTCCAATGAGCATGGAACCTTCTCCAAT
>AWUE01024660.1:0-36188 GCA_001974825.2 Corchorus olitorius
AATAAGTGTGGGGGACTACTTATGAAGAGGGTAATTAAAAAAAAATTTGTTTTCAAAAAGAAGTGCTCTCATGACAAGAGGAGAAGAGGTATTTCTGCATACTTAAAAAAAATCCATTGTTGTCACTCTTTTCTTAAACAAAAGGAGTTAGTAACCCTTGGAAAGAGGATAAGAGGCATGAAATTGCAGAAATATTGTCCCTCTGAAAAATAAAATAAAAGAAGGAGTCCTTCTAGAGTGCTTGTAGCCTCAAAAGGGAGTTAGTAACCCCTAAATCATGAACACTTCGAGGTTAGTAACCTCAATTTTCTAAAAATAATTACCCTTGAAAATCTATTATAACCCACAATTACCCTTGATGTATATCTATGGCACTACAATCTTTTAAGTAATGGAGAAAGAGAGGAAAACATAAGCCTATAGAAAGAAGTAGTTATAGAAAGTGAAAAATAGTAAGTGATTAAAACTACTTTGATTATGGCTACTTAAGAATGATGATACTTGTTATGTCTTGATTTTTGAATTTAGTATTATTATTATTCTTTGTTATTTTGATTTCATGATTGAATTGATTCTTTGATGAGTGTGTGAATTCAAATTGATCTTTAGAAAAATTGATTTTTAATTAACTAACACAATGATTTGATAGAGGACTAGCAAAGTTCAAGTGTGGGGGAAAATATGATCAAGTCAAAAACAACCCTATTTTCATGGCTATTTTATTATGTTTTTGGATCAATTTATGTTTAAATATATGTTATTTTGTTAATATTTGTGATTTGAGTCTTTATGAGATGTGAAATTGATAATTTGATAATTTTCACTACTTTTGGAGCTATTTTGATGACTTTTACACAGATTTGAGCAAAGCAATTTTGAGCATAGATTTGGAGATTCGAAGTTCATGTTTGAAGACCATTTGAAGATAAATTGGAGACTTGAAGACCATTGAAAATTTATTTCAAGAAGCAAGGATTGAAGATTGGAGCTTTAATTGAAGACAAGTCATGGATAAATTCTCAAGCTTTGGTATTTATGGATAATTTATGTGGGAAAATACTCAGCCCATATAAAATATTAATTGGAATTAAAATCTCAATTAATGACTCCTAAATCCAAGGAAATATCAAAATCCCGTAGATTCCCGATTCTAGTCCTAATAGGATTAGGATTCAGGAGCAGTTTTGGTAGAAAATTCATAACTTTCTGCTCAGACCTCCGTTTGAAGCCCATGAGTACTCGTTGGAAAGCTGACTCCGAGATCTACATTTTTATTTTGAAGTCCAAGATCCAGTTCTACCATCTTCAAGCCCAAAAATGCCGTCAAAGTCACTGCACGAATTCAGCAAAATTTCAGGATCCTACTTTAACTTGGATTCTACTCTAGGATGACTTTTAATCTAACTTGGAGTCCAAGTTAGACCCTTAAACCGTCCTAGACTCCTTTCCAAGTTAGGATTGGATTTTCTAGGATTATTTCCACTATAAATAGCCACCTTAGGTCTAGGTTTTTGATGTATGTAGATCTAGAGATTTTATTTTGAAGAATTGTTGAAGATTTGGAGGAGTTTTGCCCTAGGAGCCGCCGGCCCCTCTACTTCCCATCCTTAGATAAGTTTTTCTTCTTTTCTTTGGATGCTCACTCAATTCATGAGTGAGTAATCCTTTTCTTTTCTCCAATGTAGAATTTAATTGATCTCTTGACTTATATCATGGTGAGATTTTGTGCTTTTATATGAAAATTAATTGGGTATTTCTTAATATCTCTGCATGAATTCTATGTTGCTTGTTTTGATAGATTGAAGCTAGCACTTTCTTGATAAATTAAGTAGCATTAGCTAAATTAAATCTTGAAGGATCTTCGGATTTAGTTGTTTGGTAGCAATTGGAAGCGAAGGATCTTCCTTCGAAGGGATTTAAGAATCTTTGACCAATTTTTAATTGCCCATTGTGCTTGTAAATTACTAGATCTTAATGCTTTAATCTTGAGTAATTATCACACTGGATCAAGAGGTAGTTACTTAAAGAGTAAAAGGGATAATTCACACTGGATCAAGAGTTTTATCTAATTAATGTTATTTAGGATTAAATTCCAAGCAAGCTATCCATTGTTTTCATAATCTTTAGATATCAATGATCCATGGTATTGTTGTCAAGAGGGATATTAATTCTATGTTGGAGGTTTCTTTTAATTATTTTCTCAATTTATTCTCTGCTTTCTGATTAATTGTTTTCTTTAATTTTCTTGATTGCTTTCTTAGATAGTTTTAATTATTAGTTTGATTTGATTTAATTCTACTTTCAAAATCTTCTTTATTTTATTTGTTTGTTTTAAGAAAAAGAATAATAACCTTTCTCTCTGTGGGTTCGACCCCTACTTGCCCTAACTATCTTTAGTTAGTAATTGTTGGGATTTTTATTTTTATGATTTGCTGACGACCGATCATCTCCTATTTGCGAGTAATGTCATTACTCGTTCTACGGTTTGATCTCAAAAAAGTCAGCGAAAAGTAAAAAGGTTGGAAATGTCCCTTCTTTGTGTCCTATTGCACTCATCCTCACGGGTTTGCCTTTATACAGGCTAGCTTTCTCATTTCTATATGCTGGGCTTCGGTTAGACTTCTAAAGGTTCCCAAATTGTCGTCACTAACGCCCGCTCTAGGCTAGTAGGGCTCATTGAAAAGGGTTCAATCTGGGAGGAGGCATTTCACATAACCCATATTGGGATCTTAATTGACCCCACGAAGGTTAGCTAATCTGCCCCCGAGTTAAGGGTAGAAAATTCAAGCTCCAGGTTCGAGCTGATGCATGCAATGCGAAAAGTGATGTGGTGCAGAAGGGACACACAAACCTTTACCACTACCGACATACTAAACCAAAACCCCCCAACCTAACCCAAACTAGCAGCTAACCACCAATCAATCACAACAAAAAAACACAGTTAAACAATAAAAGCAAGTATAAACAACAAACATTGAAAAAGCAACACAATCAAAGAAAAGAACAAAATGCAACCAATTATTATTAGGACCCTAGATCTTGTTAAACTAGGTGAGGCTTGACTCTCTAAGTCCCCAGTGGAGTCGCTAAGCTGTCGAAACGTTCGAGGTCCGGGGAACCCTGTCGAGATGACGTTGTAAGAAAGAGTCGCCACTAATCTTTTTTCTAAGGTGTGATTAGTCACCTGAAGGCTACCTAAGCTAAGTAAGGTCCAAAGTTTGGCAATGGACCCACTAAACCTAAGGTCTGGTCTTGTAACCTGAATCTAGGTTCGGGAGTCGATTACGCTCGGGGAAGGATTAGCGCCCCCGAGTCGCCCGTCAAGTGATGGTACCTCTAGTCTAACTAGATCTACTGGGTCGAAAAGAAAAGTTGGTTGCTTTTAATCCTAATCTTGATTACTAAAAGGGTTATAAAAAGAAAATGAAACCATTTTTTGGAACCGATGTCGAGGATTCGAAGAATATAATCGAACACTGTCGATTAATTCAATCACGATTCTCTTTCACTGTTTGCTCTCTTGTTGATCCTTTTCTCTTCGAAAAGAAAATTTTGAAAATGCTGTGACAAAATCTTTTTACCATTTGATTTTTCTAAAAAACTTACCAATTTTACTAATTTCCAAAATCTTCTTTTGGATTTCTTTATTTTCCAAAATCTCCTTTTGGGGATAACCTTACATTCCAAAATCTTCTTTTGGAGTTTACTTAAAAAAGGGTTCTTTTTTTAAAATGCTTACCTTGAAATCTCTTGATTTGCCAATTTCTTAATTTTGAAAATCAAATAAGATTGCATGATTTAAAAAAAAATATTTTTGAAAACGCTTTTATTACCACTTTTATTCTCCTTCTTTTTTAATTTTGATCTTTTTCTATCTCTATATCAATGCATGTATGCAAATGATGAATGGAAAGTCCAATTATTTAAGCTAACTCGCGTAACCCGAGTTTCTGAAAGCACTTCCCGCGATATATGCTCGGAGCCCCGATGCATCCCGAAAAGAGTTGTCTCATCCTCAGGGACATTCAGTGGCCTCGAAAACTCGACCACTCACTGAATGCCCCTTCCTCGGAGGGGTTACGGTTGTTAACTGAATTTAAAGATGGTATGAAATGCGAGCAGATATAATCAATGGCAGATAAGTATGACATGCATGCAGCTAAATTCTACTTTAATACTACTCTAAATTACTAAATCATTACAAACCAAGGCCAAACTGGGCCAATTAATAAATTAACTATAACTAAAGAAAGAAAATAAGACTTATGGGCCGGACTGGGCTTGCTGGGGACATTTCTGCACACTAAAGGAAATGATCAGTAATATTCAGGAAGCAAAAACACAATTCACACCACATCAATGACAAATAAAGATCTAAATTGACCAAATAACCATCCTTATTCCATAAACTTCTCAATTTCCTTTCGAGTTAATTTCTATTTGTGAAATTAGGTCTTAATTCCAAGTTTAATTTCCTTAAAATTGAAATTAGCCCAAAGTGTCTTACATATCATCTTCAAGCCAATTTCAATCAAAGAAAATCTTTACTTTTAATTGAGACCCTATTTCCCAAATCAAGACTAACTCAAGTAATTAAATTTCCATTTTCAATTTGGGCAAACAAGCATTTTCAAACATAAATCTCAAATTCCAATACACAAGCAATTTTAATCAAAAATTCATGAAGCTAAATTAAAAAGATCAATTTCAAGTCACTTTAAACACAAAAAAAACAAGCTTTGGCATCACATACTTACATCAACCCAAAAAGACACAACCTTTATACTAAAAATACCCCATCAATGCATTTTCAAATCAAAATTGCAAGCAATGCCCAATAACGTCAACAAATTAAATAAAAAAATCTAATTTTTAGGTTAAAGATCCTAATTTTAAACAATTCATGGCCAATTAAACTAAACTCAGCTTAACACTCAACACAAAGACTAATTTAACTAACAAAGCATTCAATATTTTAAAAAAACCTAGACTTTTTACTTATTTAACATGGGAAAGTTTATTCAAGAGGGAAAATGAGCTAAATTTATCAACTTTATCATAAAAACATAGAGCAATCAAACGTCAAATCAACATAAACAGGCCATAAATTGCAACAATTAAACATGGCAAGTCCTAAATTGCAGCAATTGAAAGAAAATAGGCGGAATTGTAGTAAAAACAGGTGAAATTGCAGCAATTGAAAGGCAAAAGGGCGAAATCGCAGCAAATGAAAACAAATCTTCTTCTTTCTCCTATGTCTTCTTCTCGAGCGAACCTCCTTCTTCTTCCTTTTCCTACGTCTTCCCCTTTGCTTCAACCTCGAACACGAGCCCAGAGATTTCACCAGCTTCCTTGACCCGATCTCTTTGTCCCGATCTTGATCACACTTCTCATCGCGCCCCAAGCTCGAACCTTTGAGATCTTGAGGACGAACCGAACCTCCGAAGCTCGAATCATGGTGATTCCATGGTTGAAATGGCTTCCGATTCCAGGGCTTTACTCCGTTTACCCTCCCTTTTCAACTTGTTGGTTCAATTTCAGGTAAGGTAGCTTTTAAAAAAACCCCCAAAATTTCATTTCGAGCCATAGTTTTTATTTGAGCAATTTTGGGGTATATTCATTGTGTTTTTTTTCTTTGATGGAAGAGACCAGTGGGTTTTTTGTGTGGTTTTTTGTATGGAGGCACAGGAAGATGAGAATGAAAGGAGGAGAAAAAAAAATGTGTAGTCTTCAATGGCCGAGAGGGAAAAAGTCAGTGTGAGGTTTTTTGGAGAGTCCCTGGCTATCGAGGGTGTATGTTTAGGGTAGAAGAAGAGATGAGTGAGATGATAGGGAGATTGGCGTTGTGGGTTTTTTTTTAGATAGAGTTTTTTTTGTTTAAAATTGCAGAGAGTTTTTTGTGGTCTCTAGTCTATAGAGGGCCTATGTTTAGTGTAGGAGAGAAGAATGGGAGGGTAGCTGTGAAGATAAGATTCGAGAGCAAGAAAGAGTCTGTGTGGGAAGGTTCCAGATTCTTTTAACAAACGCCACCTCCCTCCCAATTATGTTTCCCTTTTTCATTCTTATCCCTTGCCTTCTAACCATTTTTGTCTTTTTTTTCTGGCTCATTCATGAATCTGTTTACGTGCACGTGTGGATGTGAGGTGGAGTGAGCTGGCAGGGTGGGTGAAGAATCGTCCTTCAGGTATGATCTCTACTCTAACTGAATTTTTGCGCCAAAGAAAACAATCATGGCTTGGGACAACTTGTGTGATTGTCTTGAATGGGCACACTTGGTCTGCTGATTATTTGTTCATTTGATTCCCAAAATTTGGTGTTTACATTACTTGGAACATTAACGTATATTGCTGCTGCGTATTGAGGTCCCTGGATGCTCCTGTCCTGCATAAATTCCCTCTCACCTGCCTGCTATCATTGCTTACTTGCCTCTATTTCTTATTCAAACACGATTTTGCTTCATTTATCTTTCAATGCTCTACCATAATAATCTTGGCTTAACTTTATTGTGCTGCATTAGAAATTAAATTCTAGGATGCCCTTTAGTTCCCACTGTTACCAAAATGCTTCTACTTGCCACTTGCACTGTATTCTGCCTTGACTCCATCTTACTTTGAACTGTTGTTGTGTAGTTTTTTCTTGCTTTTCTCACTTAGTATTTTGCCCTGCTGAACTTGATGATTGAATGATTGTTGAATGGCTTTTGTTTAATGCCTTGGAATAAGATGGGTGCCATATGCCTGCTTAATTGACCTTTTTGATTTGATAATATTAGCTTTTCACTTGCACTTATCTCTTGCATGTATCTGCTTGCTGACTTCATACCAAAAGTTTGCTTAATTGGCTTTTTTTTTTTGCACTGATGTTATGAACCTCATTTATCCTGTTATGCTTCATTGTCTTGGGATCCTCATGGCTTTGATGGGATGATGAGGCCTTGAATTCAATCTTGGCCCTCTCAATCCCTAAAGCCTATAAGCAAATCTCCCTAGGCTTGTGCACTCCAACTTTTGTATGTTTGCTATAGTATGTAACTATGCATGGTTCTGTGCTTTCTATTTCGACCATCTTTCTGTTTTGTGTGATGATTCCTGCTGATTTCTGTCCTTATGTTTTTCTGCCACATGCCTGCTGATTTGTTGTTGCTTGATCTCTTTCATTGGAGTATTAAGGCATATCCACCAACTAATGGTGCTTGTGCCTTAAGTGCTAGGGGAACATTCCATTTCTGCCTATTCTTTCCTTTTTACTAACTTGCAGGGCTAAAATCCATCAAAGGCGTTTGAAGTCTTCCACCAGTTCCTATAGACCTTGGAGTCTCTTTATGCATTAAAAAGGAGGAAGAAACAAGGGATACTTTCAACAAGATGAACTTCCTGATGTCATACCAAAGAAGACTATATGATTGTAAACAAAAGACATTATTTTTGTCATTTTATTGCCCCTTTTTTTTGCACTAAAAATTATAAATACAAACAAATTACTTTGCCTATTATTATTATTACTTCTTTTTGTATTCTATATGCAAATGTTCCAAAGATAAACCCAACTCAATAATGCAATGCATAACTATAATTAAAATGTGCCACTAAGTGCCCATATGACTAAACTAGCAAATAAAGATAAATATAACATGCCTAATAAGAAAAGAACCAAAAAGGGCTTAATATGATGAACATGCTCTGTAGGAAATGGAAATGAAGGGAATCAATGGAACTAAATTGGACAAAATTAGTAAAACACGGGACATGAAAATGTCATTTCAAAACTAAACTTATTACTAAGAAAGCCTAAGCTATGTGATTAAAGTGCAATGATACTGAATTGTTAAATGAAACTAAGCCATAAAAGTGCAGAAATGCTAAAGGTGTCCATCGAGATTTTTTTGGGTTTTTCCTATGCAATTTAGATGACTAAAGATAAATTAGCTAATCTAAGCTATAAGTAGACTTTAAATGACTAAAACTCCCCTGAACATGCAAATGACCAAAATGCCCCTAGACTTGCAAAATGAACAAAATGCCCCTAAACTTGCAAAATGACCAAAATGCCCCTGGACATGAAAAATGACCAAAATGCCCCTGGATATGCAAAAATGATCAATATGCTCTTAGATATGCAAAAATGATCAAGATGCTCTTAGATATGCAAAAATGACCAAGATGCTCTTAGATATGCAAAAATGACCAAAATGCCCTTGGAGGCAAAAATGACCAAAATGCCCCTGGGCGAGCAAATGATCAATTAAGAAAAGAGTTGATTCAATTCCTGGTCCTAAGACAAAAATGGGTGTCTACAGGGGGATTTACCAAGTAATCCTTGATTTTCTCAAAAGCTGCCTGACACTCTTCATCCCATTCTCCGAGATTCCTTTTCTTGAGCAACTTGAATATCGGATCACACTTTGCGGTCATCTGTGAAATGAACCGTCCTATATAGTTCAAGCGCCCCAAAAACCCTCTCACTTCCTTCTGAGTCTTAGGCGATGGCAAGTTCTGGATGGCTTTAATTTTTATTCGGGTCCACCTCTATTCCTTTTTCAGTTACCACAAACCCTAATAATTTTCCCGATGTAGCTCCGAAAGTGCATTTGCTAGGATTTAACTTAAGCTGGAATTCCCTCGGCCTCACAAAAAGCTTCCTCAAATTTATGATATGCTCCTTGGGTGATCTAGCCTTGGCAATCATATCGTCCACATATACTTCTATCTCTTTGTGCATCATGTCATGGAAAAGTGTCACCATGGCCCTCTGATAGGTTTCCCCAGCATTCTTTAACCCGAATGGCATGACTTTATAACAAAAGACTCCCCAAGCCGTAACAAAGGTTGTCTTCTCCATGTCCTCTAGTGCCATTTTAATCTGATTATAGCCCGAAAATCCATCCATGAAAGAAAATATAGAATACCCGGCAGTATTGTCTACTAAAATATCTATATATGGCAATGGGAAGGTGTCTTTAGGACTGGCTCGGTTCAAATCCCTGTAGTCCACGCACATTCTTACCTTTCCATCCTTCTTTGGTACTGGGACTATATTTGCCTGCTACTCTGGGTATTTTGCCTCCTGCAAGAACCCGGCATTAAACTGCTTCTCTACTTCCTCTTTTATCTTGAGTAGCATATCTGGTTTCATTCTTCTCAACTTCTGTTGTACTGGCTTACTATCCGACCTGATGGGCAATCGATGAACGGCTATTTCGGGATCGAGACCTGGCATATCATGATAAGACCATGCAAACACATCCGAAAACTCCCTCAGCAAGTCCACCAACTCTTGTCTATCCTCTTCTGACAATGTAGTACCAATCTTCACTTCCGTTGGATCTTCCTCTGTCCCCAAATTTATCAACTCTGTGGATTCTTTGTGAGGTAAAATCTGTTTCTCCTCTTGTTCGACTAATCTCAAAAGGTCTGAGGGTAGATTCTGATCCTCAGTGTCTTCATCGTTTAGCTCATCCGCACAGACAGGCTTGCCAAAATCGAACCCAGGCTCATCTAGAGTGACTTTGCATTCATCATCACTTGGCCTGAGAATAAGATTAAAGAAAGAATATATATACATGGAAGAAAAAATAGATAAATAATAGTAATTCAAAAAGATTGTGAGATGAATGATAAAAAGAAAGATGATGTGACTCGGAATATGGATTGAACATATGCATAGTATTTCATTACTGGTGATAAAAAGTGAGACACTTGGATAGTTTAAACAAGCATAAGATCAGTCTTTAATTGAATTTAAAACAACTCTAAGTATTCTTGGAAACCACCATTAAGACAAGTTCATTACATTTCCAAATTAGACATCAAGACAGCACAATCATAAGCTTCCTAGTAGTCCAACTCTTCTCCTGGAGCCATTGGATAGACCTAGGGGTGAGACTCGAGTTCCTCCTCAGTCACTGCATTGATGGCAAGTCCTTTCATCTTCTGATCCATCTCTTCTTCTTCCTGACCCTGCTGATTCTCATCCTCATCATCCCATCCAGAAGACTTGAAATTCTGATACAGAGCCCGCGCATCAATTTTCTTTCCCTCAGTAGTAGCTTTACCCATTCTCTCAGCTTTCCTCTATCTCCTTGCCTCAACCACTATCTTACGATCTGCAGCGGTGGCTTCAAACCCCAAACCGAACCCCATATTCTGTTTGCAGTCTGCCCGAGCTTCCTTCATTCCTTGGGAGTACTTTCCCAACCCTTGCTCCTCTCCCCATCCTTATTTCTTCAGCATTTGGACAGACATTACTGATGGTCCCAGGGGGAATCAAAACCTCATCCACTTCGAAGGCTTTAAAAGCACATTCATAAGACTCCTCAGATGCTTCCACATAAGGGGTAGCACAAGTATGGGCAACTAACATGTCTTTCTGCCCCTTTATCATCACAAGTTTCCCAGGAGTTCTGAACATGACCCTTTGATGTAGAGAAGAAGGAACTGCCCCAGCCGTGTGGATCCATGGTCTCCCTACTAAGCATAAGTAAGAGGGATCAATATCTAGCACTTGGAACAGCAGATTAAAGGGAACTGAACCTATTTCGAAAGGAATCTCAATTTCACCAATAACACCCCTTTTAGTTCCATCAAATGCACGGACGACCATATGGTTTGTCCGGATATAGGTTTTTTCCACAGGAAGATCTCTCAACGTATTCAGGGGCATAATGTTCAATGTAGAGCCATTATCTATGAGCATGCCTCTCATCCCCATGTTTTTGCACCTTACTGCAATGTGTAATGCTCTTATACCCCGTTTTCCTCCTTCTGGAATCTCATCATCAGAAAACGTGATGAAACCATCTGCTGCGATATTCCCGGCTAAATGATCCAGATCATTAACCTAGATGCTTTGTGGTACATATGCTTGGCTAAACACTTTCATCAAAGCATTTCTGTGAGCCTCAGAATTCAGGAGCAAACTCAGGATGGAAATCCTGGCTGGAATCTTGTTCAGGGCATCAATAACACTATATTCACTGTACTTAATGATTTTCAAGAACTCTCCTGCTTCGAAATCCGAAACCGGTTTGGCCACCACCGCTTCATTCTAAGTGCTCGGGGTCTAACCTTCTCCACCATTTCCTTTACTGGAGTGTCTATTTTCTCATGTGCAGAACGACTCATCTCTGGTGAGTATATTATTCCACTACGAGTCATTCCTCCGACTCCCATACATTTGCTGAGCTTCCTTCCCCTTGTGAGGTCGAATAACTGCATTCATACTTCTAGGGTACTTGATAACTATCCTTATAAGGGAAAGGTTGGGGTGGTGTCACAATCAAAGATGCCACTAGTAACTTTTGCAGGTGTGGTGGAAGTACCGTTGGTGGTTTGGGAATGAAACGTTGAGGTGGTGGGACTGATGGTGGTACTGGAACGAATGGCTGGATCTTCGGTGGGCTGGGAACAAAAGGCTGATTCTGCTCTTTGACGATCACATTTACTTCCCTTACTAACTTCCCCACATAAAATTCAATTTGATGTTCATCCATTAACCTCTGCACATTCTCTGTAAATTTCGGGCACTGACGGATCCCATGAACCAGACCATGATAAGGACAAACTTCCTCAGCGTCCCCCTCTCCAAATTCCCCGGCTTCAATCATCTCCGCCTTTGTCAAAGCTTTATACACTGTACTGAAAGGTGTGATGACTTCAGAGACTCTTTTCTTCACAACTTTGTCCCCTCCAATCATGGTTACTTAGGCTCCTCCCTGATTCTGGGCTTGGGTCCTCAGAGCAGCATTTCCAAAACTCAACTTTCCACTCTTAACTAAGTCTTGGACAACATATATTAGTTTCATGCAGTTTTCAGTTGCATGACCTTCAGTTCCAGAATGGTAATCACAATGTGCATTGACGTCGTACCACCTATAACGACGTTCCAGCGGCACAAGTTGAGAGAACGACAACCTCTCCAACAATCCTTGTTGCAACAACTAAGGCAGCAACTAAGTGTAAGTATAAGGAATTGGATCTATAGGAACCTTTTCTTTAACTGGACCATTCACCCTTGATGAAATAGCTTGAGTGACTGGTTGTGTGGATCTAGAAGTTGCAGGGCTGGGATAAGGAGGTCTTGGTTGGAAGGGAGCTCCCCCTGTTGCATTCACGTTTCCCGGGTATCGGTAAGGATAAGGGTTTTGCTGGGGGGTGTGTAATATCCATAGGGCTGATACTGGTAAGCATAATTTTGAGGTGGTCGTGGGTAATACTGTTGCCCCTTGTTTCTTGGTTTGAAACTACTTTGCTCAACTTCATGAACTTCTCCTTCCTTTCTCCTCTGATATGCCGGGCCTTTCTTTTCAGCATCCCCGAAGACTCCGCTTCTAATCTAGGCTTCATAGGCTTATCCTGCCATAATTAATCTAGTGAATGAGTCGGTTGCTGCCTGATACAGTTCTCGGTAATACTCCTTCGGCAGTGTCTGTAGAAATTTGGAGCCTATTTCTGAATCCTTCATATATGGGTCCACTTCCAGGGCCATGTCCTTGAATCGCTGGCCATACTCTTTAATGGTCTCACCCGGCTTCCTCCTCATTCTCAACAATGTTTCACGGGAAGGAGCCAATTCATCAATTTACTTGTATTGTGCTATAAAAGCATTGGCCATGTCATTCCACGTCTTGATCTGACTGGGATCCAATATGTTGTACCACTTAAAAGACAAACCCGTAAGACTTCTCTGGAAGTATTGCATGAGCAAATCATCTGAACTGTAAGGTTGCATCTGGTGCACGTATGTGTTAACGTGGTCCTCCGGAGATCTGGTACCATCAAACTTTTCCAACTTTGGGACTTTGAATTTGTGCGATAGCACTAGGTCTGTAACTAGGGACACCTTATCTACCCTTTTGAAGTACGCATGGTGGCCTCTTAACCCTTTGAGCTTCTCTTCCATTCGGTCCCATAGTTTCTGAGTGGATTCCTCAATCAACCTTTTAGGATCATCTTCCATTTTTAACCCTACAGACATTATGGGGGCTCCTTCCAATCCACTCACATGCACCGTATTTGCCCCTCGAGAGGGTGGAAGGACCGTAGGTGGAGACGGCTCAAAAATTGTTGATGACATATTGGGGTGCACATGAATGCCTCGAGGGATAGGCAAGTTGATCTGTCCTTGATTGAGCCAAAATTGACCCTATTTTTATGCCTATTTTACTATGTTTTTAGACCCATTTATGCTTAATTATATGCTATTTTATTAATATTTGTGTTTTTAGTCTTTAAGTGATGTGAAAATGAGAAATTGTTATTTTTCACTATTTTTGTAGCTATTTTGATGACTTTTTACACAGATTTGAGCAAAGCAATTTTGAGCATAGATTTGAAGATTCGAAGTTCGTGTTTGAAGACCATTTGAAGACTTAATTGGAGACTTGAAGATTTTGAAGATTTATTTCAAGAGGAAGAATTGAAGAATTGGAGCTTTAATTGAAGACAAGCCATGGATAAGCCCTTAAGCTTTGGTATTTATGGATAATTTATATGGGAAGATACTCAACCCATATAAGATATTAATTGGAATTAAAATCCCAATTAATGACTCCTAAATCCAAGGAAATATCAAAATCCCGTAGATTCCCGATTCTAGTCCTAACAGGATTAGGATTCAGGAGCAGTTTTGGTAGAAAATTCATAACTTTCTGCTCAGACCTCCGATTGAAGCCCATGAGTACTCGTTGGAAAGCTAACTCCGAGTGCTACAACTTTCCTTTGAAGTCCAAGACCCAGTTCTGCCGTTTTCAAGCCCGAAAATGCCGTTGAAGTTTCTGCATGATTTCAGCAAAAATTCAGGACCTATTTTGACTTGGATTCTACTCTAGGAAGACTTTTAATCCAACTTGGAGTCCAAGTTAGACCCTAAAACCGGCCTAGACTCCTTTCCAAGTAGGATTGGAATTCCTAGGGTTATTTCCACTATAAATAGGCACCTCCTGTATCACGAATCACACACCTTTACACATCAATTCACATAATTCTCTTTAGATTTATTTTCTAGTTTTTCTTCTAGTTTTTAGGCAAAGGGTGCCGCCACCCTCTCTAGCTATAGGGTGGTGCGGCATACCTAGGTTTTTGTCAAGGAGATTTCGCCCCTCCAAGGTCTTGTAAGTACTCTTATGCCTCTCATGGATTTTCCTAAATCCATGAGTAGCTAAATTCTTAATACTTCTGATCCTTTGGTGAATTCAATCAATTAAATATGGTGAGAATTCTGTTCTTATAATTTGGTATTTTATTCTTGATAGATAGCATGTTAAACTCTGTTTTAATTCTACAATCTTGATCTTTATTGATTTATGTGGCCACTAAAGAGGTAATTTGAGAGATTGTTGGCTAGATCAAACAATAAGGTTGACGCATGAGTTTGATTGTGTGTAGCTAGTTAGCCGCGCTTGACGGCGGGTTAATTGGGTTTGCATGCCAGTGATCAGATTTATCTGGTTGGTGTATGGTTTTATTTATTAAGCATGTGTGAAAGAACTAATAAAAGTTGATCTTAATGCTTTGAATCCTAGCAAATCTTTAAGGCTTGACGGCTAATTGATTAGTTAGGAGGAAAGGGTAATTTAAGGCTTGACGGCTAATCTTATCTAAATAGCATGTTAGGGTTTTCCATAGGCCAGTTATCATCTTGAATTTAATATTGAATTTATCTTTTAAATCAAGGACCCATAATTAATTTGATTGTTTTCTACCATTGGTGAAGAAGTATATCCTTAATTATTGTTTTCTTTCTTATCTGTTATAGACTTAGATTTAATTTACTCTGCTTTGTTTTCTAGTTTAATTGTTTTCTGTTTAATTGCTTTCTGTCAATCTCTGTTTTCTGTGTTGTTTTTGAGAGATTTTAAGGACTAAATTTTCGGATAAAATCTATCACCCTTCTCTGTGAGATCGACCCCTACTTACCCTATCTACTTAGTTAGGAGTTTGTTGGGATTTTATTTTTATGATTGTTGACGACCGATCATAAATTTTGGCACCGTTGCCGGGGAAGGGAACTTTTTCTGGTTTTTGCCAGGGGAAGGAAAATAGACTAATCTGAAGACGAATCCTGGGAATTTTCTCTTTGTGTCTTAGTCTCTGCGTTTTCTCTAAAAAAAAAAAATTCCGTTTTTGAGTCTGCGTTTTTAATCTAAAAAAAAAATTGTTTTGTCCGTTTTTAATTTTGTGTTTGCGTCATAAAAAAATAAAAAAAAAATCTTTGATTTTTTGCGTTTTTAATTTTTTGTTATTGCGTTTTTGAAAAAAAAGGGTTTTGCGTTTTGCGTCAAGAAAAAATATGTTTGTTTTTGCGTCGAAAAAAATATATATTTTTGCGTCATAAAAAAAATTGTTTCTGCGTCATAAAAAAAAGTTTTTGCGATTTTCTTCCAAAAAAAAAGAGTTTTTGCGTCATAAAAAGAAAAAAAAATTTTTGTCTGCGTTTTTAATTAAAAAAAAATATATTTTCTTTATTTTCTGTCTTTAATTTTAATTTATGTTTAAGAACTTTTACTACTAACAATTTTTCTTTAGAGTTTTTTTTTGAGTTTTTCTAGGAAGCTGCATGCCAAAGACAAGAAGTAGTGGCATAGAAGACTTTGAATTTGATCCAGAGCCAGAAAGAACACTATTTTCGCTAAGTAAGGAGAAATCAAATCGACAACAAGAAGAGGAGCCATCCAATTCGAGTTCTCAATCAAGTTCTCCTAGATCTGCTGCTTCTACATCGTCAGAAGACATGGCAAACGAAGGTCCTAAAACCCTGAGAAAGCTGTCTGCACCAAACGTCAATGCACAACGCTTAGCAATTCGATGCCCGGATACGACTGCAAATTTTGAGATTAAATCTGGATTTATTCAGTTTTTAAACAAATTTCACGGTCTGTCTGGAGAAGATCCTCACCGACATCTAACCGATTTCCAGATTGCCTGCACATCAACAAATATTCAAGGTATTACTGAAGACCAATTCAAGCTAAGAACATTTCTGTTCACTCTTGTGGATCGTGCAAAAGATTGGTTGTACCTCTTACCAACTGGTTCAATCACATCTTGGACGAGCCTTAAGAAGTTGTTCTTGGAAAAGTACTTTCCTGCCCATAAAGTATCAAGTATAAGGAAGGAGATTTGCGGAATCAAGCAACGCCATGGAGAAACAATGCACGAATATTGGGAACGTTTCAAGACACTATGTGCGAGCTGCCCCAATCATCAAATCCTTGAACAGTTGCTGATCCAATACTTCTACGAAGGATTACTACCGTTTGACAGATCTTCCATAGATTCTGCAAGTGGAGGTGCTTTCATAGACAAAACTCCCACCGATGCTTGGACTTTAGTGGAGAACATGGCTGCCAACACTCAACAATTCGAATCTCGAGAAGACTATTCAAGACAAGGCGATACAAGAAGGATCAATGAAGCCTCTACCCATTCCACCTCACTGGAGCAACAACTTCAAGAGACAAATCAACAAGTCGCTGTGCTCACTGATTTATTCAATGCGAATTTTTCAAGTGTGCCTAAGATTTGCGGAATTTGTAAGCAAGGACACTACACTGATAAGTGCCCTTCTTTGGAACACACCGCGCAAGAAGTCAATGCTGTTGGAATGCAAGGAGCATATCAAAGGAAGCCTGAACCTTATTGGAGAGCCGAGCAACCAAGTCAATAATATGGGAACCAAGGTAACTATCAAGGAAGACCAATGAATTATCAAAGGCCTAATTTCCAACAATCTTCACAAGCTATCGAGATGCAACAATTGAGAGAAGCTATGGAGATGATGAGGAACCAAATCAGTCAATTGGCTAGTGACATGAGCGAGCTCAAGACACAAGGTCAACAAAGGATCCCATCGCAACCAAAGGTACCTCCTAAGGAGAACGTAAGTGCAATTACTTTATGGAGTGGAAATGCCACACAAGATGAAGGAGAGCCGAGCTACACCAAAGAAGAATTGCTAATGCCTGACAAAGAAATCAAGATCGAAGACGAGCCCAGAAGAGATGGTGCAACCACCATGGAAAAAGCCAAGGAGACCGCCGCCGACAAGAAGGATTCAAAGACTGATGCTGCGCCATCTTTTCCATCAAGATTGAAGAAGTCAAAGAAAGAAGATGATGATCCAGATATTTTGGAGATACTGCGCAAAGTTGAGGTCAACATCCCACTTCTTGATGCCATTCAACAAATTCCAAACTATGCAAAGTTACTTAAGCAACTTTGTACCAACAAGAAAAGGTTACAAGGTAAGGTAAGTGCTGGAGTTAATGTCTCTGCCGTGCTTCAAAAGAGTTTACCTCCTAAGTGCAAGGATCCAGGTACGTTTTCTATTACTTGTTCTATTGGAAAAAGAGTCATAGAGAATGCTATGCTAGATCTAGGTGCATCTTTAAGCGTTATGCCTTATTCTTTTTATCAATCTTTAAATCTTGGTCCTTTGAAAAATACTGATGTGATTGTGCAGTTAGCTGATGGATCTTTGGTTCATCCCAAAGGTGTTCTAGAGAATGTCTTAATTCAAGTCGAACACTTGATTTTTCCTATTGACATCTTCGTTATGGAGATGGAACATTCGAAGGATCAATGTTCTCTTTTATAGGAAGACCTTTCTTAAGAACTTCCCATACCAAGATTGATGTATTCGATGGTTCACTGACCATGGAATTCGATGGTGATATAATCCACCCTAGAATTTCATCTCAAACGCCATTGAACTCTAACAAATTTGTTTGTGTTGTGAGTGTTAAAATTGCTAGGAAAGCCCGAGAAGAATCTTCATCGATGACATCTGCCCAGATTTCCAAAGGAAGACAAAGGATAAAAGACATTTGACAACGCTACAACGAGAATTTCCACCAATTTTGGGGGAGATTTAAGAAGTTGTGTATCGATTGCGCTCAACATGGATACAATAGAAGATCTCTTACCCAAATCTTCTATGGAGGATTAGGAGTCAAAGATCGAGTTCTTGTTGATTCCTTTAGTCGCACTCCAATATTGAAGAGAACCCCGGAGAATGCATATTATGCGTTTGACGAATTATCCCGAAGGACGGAATTTCCAACCTCAAAGGTAAAGCAAGAAGCCAACAAGCATGGAGTTCAGCCACAAGGAGAGAAGCAGAAGATGGAAGCCAAGGAATCAGAGGAAGACGCTCAAGACCATGATCGAGCCAATTCAGCCGGCCATTGCCCAACTATGGCCCGGCCATCCTCGCACATCGCCCGGACGGGACCGGCCATACCCAAGCTGCCCCGAGCCACATGCCCGGCCATGGCCCGGCCACCCGAGCCATCTACCCGGTCATGCCAGACCTCATCCGCGCCATCCGCGCTACCCTCCGCGCCTCATGCCCGGCCATGCCCGCCATCTCAAGCCTCATCCAAGCCTCATGCCCGGCTAGGATCGATCACAGCTAAGCCATATGCCCGGCCATATCCAGCCAAAGCAGCATCCTCCGTACACCATGCCTGGCCACCCGCGCCACATGCCCGGTTAAACCAGCCATCAGCCCGGCCATCTCAAGCTTCTACCCGGCCATATCCGACGATTGCCACGCCACTACCAAGCCATTACCGGCCATTCACTGTGCCACCACCGGTTAAGCCCGTGCCACCACCGGCCATGCCCGTGCCATCACCATTCCAAGCCGCAACATCACCGTTGATGATTTCAAGTCTTGATAAAATTCAACTTGAAGTTCTCAAAGCCATCAATGATACTCTAAAAATCATTATGAATCTGTTGAAGGAATATATCCAATAGTTCCTTCAACCATGAAGAATAATTTCTTTAGGGTCTTTGGCTAGACATGATTGCAAGATAAAAATCTTAAAGAAAGGCGCTTATTGGGAGGCAACTCAATGATTTTACATGAAGAACCGAAGGAGAGCAAATGGAGCTTAATTTGGACGATTGCAAGATGAATTCAAAAGGAGTCCAGTTTCAGAAGCAATGATGGAGCTTATGCCTGCAAACAGAGAAGCTTTCTTTAACTCTATCTTTTTAATTTTCCTTGCACTATTTTTCCTTGATTATTGCTTTGATTGCTTGCCTGTTCTTTGATGTGAATTAATTGTTAGTGTTAGTTTTTATTTCATGCATTTAAATAAACCACATGAGCATAATATAATTGTTTGTGTTAATTTCATATGTGTTTCCACATTGAGGACAATGTGTCTTTTTAGTGTGGGGGAGAGAGTCTAGTCAATAGAGAGTCTGCATGCATCATAATCTTAAAATATACCATAATTGTTTCGGAAATTTTGATAATTTTGCATATATTAATTGATTGATTTGATTATGATTGAAGAATACTTAGAATTTTTAAGAAAATTTTATTTGATTCATTGATTTATAGCATGATATCTGATCTCTTAGATTAGGTATAATTGATGTTTGTGATAAAAGCATATTGTTCATTAATTTCTATGATTGCCTATTTCTAGAACTTACGTTTAATCTTGATTGAAATTACAATTATGATAGTGTGTTATGGATATGTCAAGAACAAGTGTGGGGGACTACTTATATAAAAGGGTAGTTAAAAAAATTGTTTTCAAAAAGAAGTGTTTTCATGCAAGAGGAGAAGAGGTATTTCTGCATACTTTATAAAAAAAATATAAATCCATTGTTGTCACTCTTTTCTTTAACAAAAGGAGTTAGTAACCCTTGGAAAGAGGATAAGAGGCATGGAATTGCAGAAATATTGTCTGTCTGAAAAAAAAAATAAAAAGAAGGAGTCAATCTAGAGTGCTAGTAGCCTCAAAAATGGGAGTTAGTAACCCCAAATCATGAACACTTCGAGGTTAGTAACCTCAATTTTCTAAAAAAAAACAATTACCCTTTAAAAATCTATTATAACCCGCACGTAAATCCTTGATTTGTATCTGTGATATGCATTCATTTGAGTAATGGAGATAAAGATGAAGACATAAGCTTATGGAAAGAAGTAGTTATAGGATGTGATGAATGGTAAGTGATTAGAACTACTTTAATTATGGTTACTTAAGAATAAAGATGCTTGCTATTTATTGATCTTTTGAATTGAATGCTCTTATGATTCTTTGTTATTTTGATTTCATAATTATGTTGATCTTTAATATGTGTATGCATTCAAAGTTTTTGAAAAGTTTAAATTAAAATGGAATTTTGATTTGCATTAGTTTAGGATTATAGAGTCTCTTAGGTGTTCAAGTTTAGTGTTTTTCATAGTTTTCTACACTAGTTTGCTAGGGACTAGCAAAGATTTAGTGTGGGGGAATATGATTGAGCCAAAATTGACCCTATTTTTATGCCTATTTTAATATGTTTTTAGACCCATTTATGCTTAATTATATGCTATTTTATTAATATTAGTGTTTTTAGTCTTTAAGTGATGTGAAAATGAGAAATTGTTATTTTTCACTATTTTTGTAGCTATTTTGATGACTTTTTACACAGATTTGAGCAAAGCAATTTTGAGCATAGATTTGGAGATTCGAAGTTCGTGTTTGAAGACCATTTGAAGACTTAATTGGAGACATGAAGATTTTGAAGATTTATTTCAAGAGGAAGAATTGAAGAATTGGAGCTTTAATTGAAGACAAGCCATGGATAAGCCCTTAAGCTTTGGTATTTATGGATAATTTATATGGGAAGATACTCAACCCATATAAGATATTAATTGGAATTAAAATCCCAATTAATGACTCCTAAATCCAAGGAAATATCAAAATCCCGTAGATTCCCTATTCTAGTCCTAACAGGATTAGGATTCAGGAGCAGTTTTGGTAGAAAATTCATAACTTTCTGCTTAGACCTCCGATTGAAGCCCGTGAGTACTCGTTGGAAGGCTAACTCCGAGATCTACAACTTTCCTTTGAAGTCCAAGACCCAGTTCTGCGGTTTTCAAGCCCGAAAATGCCGTTGAAGTTTCTGCACGAATTCAGCTAAAATTCAGGATCCTATTTTGACTTGGATTCTACTCTAGGAAGACTTTTAATCCAACTTGGAGTCCAAGTTAGACCCTAAAACCGGCCTAGACTCCTTTCCAAGTTAGGATTGGAATTCTTAGGGTTATTTCCACTATAAATAGGCACCTCCTGTATCACAAATCACACACCTTTACACACCAATTCACATAATTCTCTTTAGATTTATTTTCTAGTTTTTCTTCTAGTTTTTAGGCAAAGAGTGCCGCCACCCTCTCTAGCTATAGGGTGGTGCGGCATACCTAGGTTTTTGTCAAGGAGATTTCGCCCCTCCAAGGTCCTGTAAGTACTCTTATGCCTCTCATGGATTTTCCTAAATCCATGAGTAGCTAAATTCTTAATACTTCTGATCCTCTGGTGAATTCAATCAATTAAATATGGTGAGATTTATGTTCTTATAATTTGGTATTTTTTTCTTGATAGATAGCATGTTAAACTCTGTTTTAATTCTACAATCTTGATCTTTATTGATTTATGTGGCCACTAAAGAGGTAATTTGAGAGATTGTTGGCTAGATCAAATAATAATTTTGGTAATTTACTCTGCTTTGTTTTCTAGTTTAATTGTTTTCTGTTTAATTGCTTTCTGTCAATCTCTATTTTCTGTGTTGTTTGAGAGATTTTAAGGACTAAATTTTCGGATAAAATCTATCACCCTTCTCTGTGGGATCGACCCCTACTTACCCTATCTACTTCGTTAGGAGTTTGTTGGGATTTTATTTTTATGATTGTTGACGACCGATCAGTCCTGCTGAAGGGATCGGCAAACTGGCTTGCACTGTGCTTCCGGTTACCCCTGTAGATGGCGTATTTTCCGTCTCGGTAGTCTGCCCTTCACTATTAGCTGTCCTGGAACTCCCTGGTATTGTGCTAGACATTGCAGCCATCATCTCCATCATACGCTCAATCTTAGCGTTTGTTGCTTCCTCCCTACGTCGGGCTTCTTCATCTCGGCGCCTTGCTTCTTTATCTCGACGCACTATTTCCTCCCTTAACCGCTGAATCTCTTCATTATGGTCCTCCATCTTTCTGGCGTTTGACCTAGTATTGTACTGCCGAGTTTGCAGGTACTTTTTCCTTGGTGTTGCTATCTTGATACCTTTATTATTAAAACCTTTGATTACAAACCAGAATTAAAAAATCTTTTATTAATGCGTGTGGATGAATGAATGCCCCGAAAGTCAATGATTTATAAAGTTTCCCCACCCTCATAGGGAAGCTTTACAAATTTTGCCTTTCGTATCCAGAACTTTGATTGCCTGGCCCCCCTTGGCATACCAAAATTCCTTCGCACTGGCAATATGAATTATGCAATGCAATGAGATGAAAATGACGCCTGTATCATGTAATGCAATGCAAAAGTTTCCATATAATATCGGAAACAAAAGTACTTGGATTAAACAGAGTTTAGTATACCACATCAACCAAACTTAATTACATAATCAGACATTATTCTGTAACTACCAAATATCTATTTGTCCAATACACCATCAAATTCACTTGCCGATTGTTCTTGCCGTTTACGCCTATCAAAATCTTCATTCATGTATATGTCCTTGTAGGCATTGATCAAAGCTCCGAAAAGATGGATCACCTTCTCCAAACACTCCAGGATCTCATGTTCTTCTACTCTTTTGAGCATCCTCTGATCGCAGACCCTCTGAATCTCGCTCTTGATTTTCTTAGCTTTTGTCACTCCTGCCCGGATATATCCTTGCAACTCTAACAACTGATCAGTGCGAGTATGATAGCCATTTTCCCACTTGTAGAGTTTATAACGGGTGAAGAACCATGTACATTGTATTTCTTCCACTTCAGCTTTGTACAGCAGATACTCCTACTCGAGATTTTTGAAATTGGCCTGACGTGTTTTCGCCAGTTTTCCCAAGCGAACAATCTCAACATTTATGTTTTGGACCTGAACATCATGGGCGGCATTTCTTAACACAGATTGCACTTCGCGCTCAGCTGCCTTTCCTCTTTCTGCTATAAGTTCAGCTGTCAAGGTGGCGATCCTCTGATTGGCGCTAGTAAGCTCTACCTCCTTTTCTCTGAGGACTCTAATTTCTTCATTTTAGCGTCGGACCAAGGAAGCCAAGTTGTTGCTAAAGTCCCTTTCTTCCTCAAATTATCTTCTAAGGCCCCGATATCTGCTTTCTATCTCCTTGTTTTCCTGTTCAAGTGCAACTTACTCGGAGTTTCCTACAACAACTACGACTTCCCTTCTTTTCAGTTCGATTGTTCTCTCCCGGAATATGTCCCTTGATCGGCCAATCTTCCTATTCTGGCTCCCGTAGAAGTTTGCCCTGTCTGTCTCATCCTGAATCTTTTGTTCAACCTCAGTGTTCCTCTTTTGGATCCACTCTAATTCCTCACGCAATCCACCCATATCTTCCTCCATCATTTTTCGCTTCTTTTCCCATTCATCCCTCTCAGAACTGTATTTCTCTTCTAACTCTCGAAGTCTCTGATTCTCATACTTCAGCCTCACTATTTCATCTTCATTGTCGGCTCCTAGCTTGTAATTTGGAATTCTCTTCGGAAGAGGTAAACTCTTGTTCTCGACCCTTTCCTTATGCCAAGCCCTATATTCTTCTGATGGGAGGGCTTCATACTTTCTGTTTCCTGATACATACTCCCACTTTGAATCCTTCCACTTCTTGGCCAAACACCGAGCCTTGGTAATCGCTTCCTCTCCCACGTATTTGATATCAACACGGTTTAATCCTTGCACTGGAGGTATGAACTGCTCTAACCCATACTGTCGCTGAACTAGTAAAGGTGCATATGTTGTTGTCCCAAATGGTCCCATCAAAAATCGACTTCCCAGGAAAGAGCAGTGCACTATACTCTTCAGCAGTAGGAGTCATGTCCACTTCATTGAATACGAAACACCTGTAAGCTGGATCCCACCGATGAATCATGCCTTTCAGCATAACATGGTCCACATCCACTCTCAGCAAAAATTCTATCAGCCCATACTTCTTTTGGAACCCCTTTTATCTGGCAATTCTCCCCACAGTTTGACCAATTCCCTCAAATCATTTTGCCTAGTGTCCATACTGTCCATGGGCGGGAGTTCCATCTCGATAGCCATACTAGTGCCTAACTGAGCTGAATTCTGATTCACACTGTCTGTACCCAATACCTCAGCAGTAACACCCGAACGCGTGGGTCCCATTTCTGTCATCAAATCCATTCCTTTGGTTTCCGACATTATATGGAAACCTGTGGATGCATGGGAAGGATACGACAAATAAAGAAAACCAAGAAAGGAAAACAAAGAGCAATGTTAGTACAGATAACAAGAAGGAAATAACAGGAATAACTGAAACAAATAAAGCTTTAAAATCAATCCCCTTGTTCATGAAAACGAGAATTTTCCTTGAAAAATCTGGACCGAGCGTCCATTTTGGGGAGGGTTGGTCTCAGTATGATGAGTAATCACTTTACTCGTTCTACGATCCTTATTATCATTTTGAAAGACGAAGGGCAAGAGTAAGAAACGTTCCTTCTGTGTATCTAATGCACTCATCCTCACGGGTTTGGCCCTACCTAGGCTAGAAGCCGCTCCACTATATGTCGGGTGAAGGTTCACCTAGAGGTTCCCAATTCAACCCCACTAGCATCCATCGCTGGCTAATAGGATTTCCTTGGGTGGAGGTTTTTCGCACAACCTACACGGGGACAAACGAGTCCCACGAAGGCTTGCTATTATACCTCCCAAAACTAAAGGTATGTCCGGGTCTGAGGCGATCTCATGCATGAATGCGAAGTATAAAGTGAAGTGTGTGAAGGAGCGGCTTACCAGTACCCTAAAACTAAACCTGGCAGACCTAGTAACTAACCACAACAGAAAACAAAGAAAACAACAAGATATGGGGTGAAGATAACAAAAGTATCAAAGCGTAAGAGCAAATAACACCAAAACAAACAAAACAAAACAAAACAGACCAAAACAACACAAAGCAACCATTTTATTAATCCTAGATCTTGTTTAGACTAGATGAGGCCTGACTCTCTACAATTATCCCCAGCGGAGTCGCCAAGCTGTCGCAACGTGCGAGTCCGGGATACGAACCCTGCCGTTAACGACTTGAAATGAAGGGAGTCGCCACTAGTCAAAATTCTGAGGTGTGATTAGTCACCTAATTGACCTAACCAATCTAATGAGGTCCAATGCTGGGCATGGGACCCACTAAACCTATAGGTCCGGTCTTGTCACCTGAGTCTAGGTTCGGGAGTCGATTACGCCCGGGGAAGGATGAGCACCCCCGGCACGCCCGTCAAGAGACGGTACCTCTAAGTCTAACTAGATCTAATGTGGGTCTAAAATAAAAAGGTTGCTTTTAGTTCTTAGTCCTATGTTTTGATTTTTCTCTAAAATGAGTTGCATCTCTTTATTATGTGAAAATATTACATGTACCAGGATTGACAAGAAGGGAATAGGAACAACTCCTTCCGATGGAGAAGGGCAAAACGGGAACAAAACATTGAAAATAACACCTTCCGACCGGGAAGGGCAAAACATGAATAAAACAACATCTTTCGCTGGGGAAAGGCAAAACAGGAATAAAACATTGAACACAACACCTTCCTACTAGGAAGGACAAAACAGGAATGAAATCAACACCTTCCGGCGGGGAAGGGCAAAACCAGAATAAAACATTGAAAACAACACCTTCCGACCGGGAAGGGCAAAACAAGAATGAAATCAACACCTTCCGGTGGGGAAGGGCAAAACAAGAATAAAACATTGAAAACAGCACCTTCCAACCGAGAAGGGCAAAACATGAATGAAATCAACACCTTCCGGTGGGGAAGGGCAAAACAGGAATGAAACATTGAAAACAACACCTTTCTACCGGGAAGGGCAAAATAGGAATGAAATCAACACCTTTCGGTGGGGAAGGGCAAAACGGGAATAAAACATTGAAAACAACACCTTCCTACCGTAAAGGGCAAAACAGGAATGAAATCAACACCTTCCGGTGGGGAAGGGCAAAACGGGTATATTGAAGAAAAACCATTCTTTTGAATTTTTTAATTTTCAATTTCTGGTCTAAATTAATGCATGGATGAGATGATGCATGCAAAGTATTGATTTTATTATTTGATCAATAAAAAGGGGCTTACTCGAGTAGACCCCCACGAACCTAGCCCGGCCCCCCGGGGATATTCGTGAAAGTCATTCGATCTCGGAGAGAAATCCCGGGAGGTCGTGCTCGTGCATCTTTACCCGAGATTTGCCCCTCATAGCTAAAAACACCCTTTTATGGATTTAGTAGTGGCATGAACAGATAAACTGCCAGAAATAAAGATGAAATGCAGATGAACTGATCCAATTGACTTTAGTCATTCGACCAAGCTTCAATCAAGAAAACTAACTCTAGTTTAATCATGAAATTAGAACAAAACAAGAAACAAAACCAAGTCCTAATCGGTTTTTAAATCAAGAACCAAACTTTTATTTCAAATTAATCAAGAGTTCAATCTTTTAATTTAAAGATTTCATTTTTATCACAAATTAATCAAAAAATTCATTTTTTTAGCTTAAAGATTTCATTTTTATCATAAGCCAATCAAAAATTTCATCTTTATTTACAAATTAATTAAAAGTTCAATATTTTAGCTTAAAGATTTCATTTTTCTTTACAAATTGCTTAAAAGGTTTAATCTTTTCATGAAAAAATCCAATCTTTATTTACAAATTAATTAAAAGTTTGATCTTTTAATCAAAAATCCAATCTTTATTTACAAATTACTTAAAAGCTTCAATTTTTCACTTAAAGATTCAATCTTTATTCATAAATTACTTAAAAGTTTCATCTTTTAATCAAAAATCCAACCTTTATTTACAAATTACTTAAAAGCTTCAATTTTCACTTAAAAATTCAATCTTTATTTATAAATTACTTAAAAGTTTGATCTTTTAATTAAAAATCCAACTTTTATTTACAAATTACTTAAAAGCTTCAATTTTCACTTAAAAATTCAATCTTTATTCATAAATTACTTAAAAGTTTGATCTTTTAATTAAAAATCCAACCTTTATTTACAAATTACTTAAAGACTTCATCTTTCAACACAAAGATTACATTTTTGTCACCCTACACTCATCAAGATTTTAACTTTGAAATGAAGATTAGATTTTTATTGCAAAATTAGTCTGCAGGGGGTCAAATTGATCAACAAGCGAAATTAAAGGGACCTTATCGAATCAATCAACAACTTGAGAACTTATTTAAACACTCCCACAAATTTTAATCTTTAAATGAATTGAAGCACAAATTAATGGACCTAATCAATTTAAAACAAAAGTTTTAAATTGATAGAGGTTAAAAGGTACCACTTTGGGCTTGTAAACCCCCCGCCCTCTTCTTCTTCCCTCTTCTCGATGCACCTCTCTCTCAAACCCTAGCTCAACGCCGCCGAGACCCCTCACCGCTGCTACTAAAACTTCCCCCCACACACACAAAACTCACGACACCAACGCAAAGACTTCCACAGACTCTATTTCAAATTCAACGCTAGACACTCTCAAAACACGAAAATTTTAAGAAAAATACCCACTAACTCAAGAATCTGAAAAAGGAAAGCCAATTTTTGGTGGGAAATAAGGAAAGAGGAAAAGAAACAGAGGGTCCCTGACCTCCTTGTGGACTCTGAAGAATCCAAATCAGGTAAGTCACTGATCAAAACCCTTTTCTTTCTGTATTCTCCCCTTTTTTATATGTATTTTCTGTCAAAAATTAAAAACCTAGGCTTTTTTTCGAAGAACCCTAATTTTTAACAAAACTCTAGTCGTCTCTCCATTTTTCTTGAAAAACCTCCTCCCCTCTCCTCTCCAAAACTATGGTATTTAAACAAGACATGCTTGAGACCTCAGCCATGGATTGACCTTGATCTAGCGGTTCTTCAATTTTCTTTTTTGTCAATAACCTGTATTTTGCTGAGTTTTTAATCCATCTGTCTTTATGCGCAGGTGGCATTTGAGAGTACGTGTGGTATGTGCGACTTTCTCCTCTCCTTTCAGTAATTTATAATTTTCCAATTTTGTCTTGTTTGTTTAATTCTGCCTAATTCTCCCTCACGCGAGTTTCTTGGATTGTTCTGCAACGTGCTAAGCTGGATCATATCGGACAAAAGGGGAGGCTACTTGGGGTCCAACCAGAGCCCGCCATATCAGCAATGACCTCTTGCGTTGACCTTTTGATCATGTAAAACCCCTGTTACGGTATGTTTCTCCATTTCTCTTAAAAATAAAATTGAATCCTTTATTGCCTATATACACGATGCACTGTTCTTGTTCTATATTTTGAAAGAATGTTGAATTGAGTTCATGCTTGAATTAAATTTGAGGGCAAATTGAATGCAGTGTATTGGTGTATTGATCCTCATTGAATTGAGGCTACATGTTGCTTAATGTGAATGCCCTGTTTTTGCTGAATTGATTCTTTATTGAGCTTGTGCTTGAATGTGCTTCGAATGGTGCTTTGACTCGATCTCACTTTGAACTGTTGTCATGTAGTTTTTCTGGCTTTTCTTATTTACTGTTTTGCCCTGTCAAAGTGCTTAGAATCTCTTCTAATGTTGCTACCATTTATTTGGTGTCCCTTGATAATGAAGAATGGTTATGTTTTTTAGCTGAATTGAGCCTAAAAGTTGGTGCAAAACCTGCTGGACTTGATGGACATGCTTAAATTCCGTTCACTATGTACTTGATGGAGGCCTTGTTGTGCTTGAGTTCCCTTACTTATTATGCTCATGGTTGTCTTCGTCTCTCTAGATAACTCTGTTTCCTGCCTTTGTGTGTCTTTGCTATGAAGTGCACTGTATGTTGAGTACAACCTATTTCCATCATGCTTGTGTTTAGTGCCAGTAAAAGAGCAATGCAGTGTTTGAGATGATGTTATGAATGCTGCCTTTTGGGACTTTCTGGATTCTAATGCTAAATAAAATGTATGCTGCCATGTTGATGAATTTGCCTATATGAAATGATGATTGTTTGTGCTGATGAGCTTCATGTCCGTGAGAAAATTTGCAGGAAATGTGCACTGGAAGTGTGAGGCTGTGCGGGGAATATGCGTGCTGAAATGTGATCGCAATGGTAAATTGTGAGTGCCAATGTTGAATGTGATTGATATGTAAAATGCTAAGTAAATCGAAGATGCAAAGTGCAATAAGATGGCTGACTACATGCTAGAACTGCCTATTTGTGCTAGCTTAACTATGCATGCTGCTAAAATTGAATGAGTTTGTGTGAATAGGTGCAAAGAGGCAATGTGCATTACAAGCTGCCCAAGCCAATGGGAAACAGAGCTGCCAAAAGAAAAGAGAGAGAGCCGAACCAAACTGAAGGTATCCAAAATGAGAGAGAAACAACATTCTTTGTAATTTATGAATTGTACCTGTAAAATGGAATGGGGTTGCAAAAGAATTTCATCTAATGCCATTTTCGGGTTTATTGATCTTTAGCAAAGCTTTCAAAATTTAGAATGGTCTCAACGAGTGAGGTTCAAAACGGAAACCCAATAGCAAGCAAAGCTAGGCTAATAACAGTGGCCCGGAGGCAAAGGGACAAATAATCCAAGATGGTAGTAAGGCCCGTAGTCATTTGACCCAAACGAGCAAAAAATGTATTAACCAAAATAAATTGAAAGCCTAAAAGGTAATCACCAATCATACAAAGCCAAAAGGTAGTAGGGCCCAACAAGAGAAACAACAACCGCAAGATGGCCTTAGACCATTAATAGAAAATGAGCAAAAGAAATAAAAGGGAAATAAAATAGAGGATGGATTAATCTATGCAACGCTAGAAACTATAACTGATAATAATGTGAAATGGAATGTATCTAATGAAGCAATGCAATAATAAAAACCATTTAATTTAATAGATAAGGCAAACAAAATGTATTTTTTAACTTTTATGCAAATATGCAATGTGACAAGCAATGTGAATAAAACACCCCCTTTTTTTGTGATTTTTCAATTTCTATTTTTATTATTTTGGAATTTTGTAAGTATGAAAATGCTTGCTTATGACACACAAATAATCAAACTAAGCTGATGCGAATAAACGAATAAACGAATAAACGAAGAGTAAGCATTTTTAATCTCTTATAAGTGAATGACCCAAAATGCCCCCGAACTAAAATTAAGGATATCGCCCAAAATGGGTGTCTACACCAACATGCCCAATGTTGCCAAGCATTAGAAATTGATGTCTATAATGGTTTTTAGTGCATATCTTTCATGCCTTATATTTTTGCCATTTTTTCCCAAATCTTTGGTCACCGCGTTTTGATACTGGAAGGCTTTTTTGATCTAGCATAGTTGCATTGGTTTGGACTCTAATGTATCAACTATAATTGTTCAAACAAAAAACAATCTAATATATAGTTTTGATTTTTCTTTCTTCACTTCTAAAGTGCCTTCACATGGAGATTTAATTGGTTTATTTCATTATTTTAAAATGAAGTAATCTGTTTTTCGTTCAAGGTAGTAATATGTTTTGGTACTTGTTGAAGAAATAAGTAATGTAAGAACACTTTTCTTTCCACAAATGTGGAAGAACACTTTGAATGAAATTGAAAGGAAATAAGGGCCGGTTGAAAAAAAAATTACAAATAAAAAATTTAAACCCTTTTTTAGTAATTAACTAATTACTTATCTATTCCTTATTTTTTATTTTAAAGTTTTTTGATAAATTTGTATTTTTTTTATAATTATGTGTGTTTAATATTTTTTTTAATTATTTCTTATTTTCTAATCTTATTTTCTGATTTTTTTATTTTTTAAATATTTTTTATTTCTCAAAAATAATGGGTTTTTTCCAACTTATTTTAGGAATTAAATTAAAAGAAATTCCACATTGGCATCTGAGTCAGCGTGGTCAGAGCGCGTGTCCTTCACGCAGTGCTGATGAGGCCAAATTTAACTTGTTTTGACACATCCCGAAAACGTTTGATCCTAAATTGACACAAGAGCTAATGGCAGAATCTGAATTATCATTTGCGGCAAGCGTTAGAACCTAAATTGCAGATTTAGCCTCTCATTGAGCATCTGTTATTTATTTGGTTGGCACGCTCCATTTGCAGGTTTTTCTTTTGCCTCCAAAACTTGATTTTCGGGGGATATGATTATGCTTTCGAGTATTATGGGTGCTCGCTCTCTGTTCTTGCAAATAAAGGATTTTGTGAGGAGAGCAGAACTTTATACAGTGTTCTGTATATTTTCGTTTTCCTTCTCTTTGCTTTTTTGTTTTCTGTTGTTTTTTCCTGATTCAGTCTCTTTTGTATTCAGTATTCTCATACATGCTTTCTAAGTAAATGCAGAAAATATATATTTGAGTTCTTTGTGATGTCTGAGGTGCTGATGATAACTTGCCATAATTCAAAGTAGTCTCAAAGATATGCTTAAATGTTTATCTTTTATAATAAAGTAGATATGGAATAGACAACACCAGGAAAGTGAAAGAGTAGATGCCTATTTTTTACAATTCAATTTCTTATATGCTATATAATTTCTTATATTGATCCTCATTACTTCCTTTATCCAAATAATATGTCTTCACTTTTACTTCAACACATTTCATCAGCTTTACATGACTCTACTACACAGACAAGCATTTGAATTCATTTTTACCTTTCAAGGATAATTTGCGAAAGTTTGATTGCAAGTTGATTCAGTTGCAAAAGGAAGACATGCATATTGCTTGATTAGTTGTGTATTGATTTCTTCACTCATTTTATCCACATTGATTCAAGTTTAGTAAGTTTAGAAATTGAGTCTCTTATGTTTGACAGGGGCTTTATTCCTGAGTTGGTGAAAGCAAGACCATTGCAGAATTCTCTGCAGCTCTACAAGGCTCTGTGGAGTTCACCTAAAGGTCTTGCCATTGGAAGCAATGTGGTTGTTTTTGCTAATTGGTGATTCATGGCTTACTGTGGCACCAAACTTTTAAAACAAATTGTCATGTTGGTGGTACAAAGAAAAGAGAAATTCAAGATTTGATGAAGATCCATTTATTATTTGATCCCTCCAAATTTTAGATTCGCCATTCCAAAATTAACACCATTAATCTAACATTATCCTTGAAAAAATTCCATTCATCTAACAGCAAAAATTCCTGACTAATAAACATGATCCAATCATTGTAGCAATTATCCCATGCTGATTTGCCATGTCAAGATAGAGACAACTCAAATAGTTTTTAAACAACTATGGTTTTTTAGACTACTCTGTTGCTTTATGTATATACCTAAGGAAGCCTTGATGGTGTTCTATCTTATTCACTGCTCAAGCACTCGAACAAGAATATGATGATGGTGGTGTTATATAGTTTGTTGATGTGGAATGTATCCCACATTGCTAAGGGAATACAAAGGCCATTGGTTTATAAAGGCTTAAATGCTTTAAAGGTTATCTTTAGATAACATGTGGGCTAGTGGATATTTAGGCCATTTGGGCTTGGTTTATCTACTAATGGGCCTAGGTCAATAAACTAATTTTATTGGTCTTTGATGAGGGCACTTGGGGCACTTGGCCATCTTGGGCCTTGATGACTTAAAGAATTTTCTAAAGTCTTAAATTCTTTGTTTAGGAGACGGTTTCCAGAGGTTGTGTTGTTTCACGTTTTATAAATAGAAACGTGATTATCCCCTGAAATTACAACCAATTCTTCTACTTCTTCCTTGGATGTTCTTAAGTGGCTTAGTTGTATCCCAAATACGACTTGTTTGATTTCTCAAGCAATATTGTATTTGAGAAAGCTTGGCGCCTCTAAGTCTTGTTTTCTCTCTAATTTCAAAAAAAAATTTAACAATTCAAATACAATATTTCTTCCTCTGTTGATTTTGAGTTTTCTGAAATTGATCAACCATGGCTATCAATGATGCAACCATGAAGATTCTGGCGCAACATGATGTTGGGAAATTGAATCAGTTTGATGGCACAAATTTCACCAGATGGAAAGACAAGATCAGATTCCTCTTGTCCGCTGTCAAGGTCTTTTATGTTCTTGATGAGAATCTGCCTGCCTTGCCTGCTGCAACACCAGATGATACTGAAGAACCAAGGGCTGAACGCCAGACTCATGAAGAAGATATGATGACTTCTCGTGGCCTTATTCTCAATTCACTCACTGATCGTTTGTATGATCTGTACTCTGCTCTGCAAACTCCTCGTGAGATCTGGACTGCCTTGGAGACTAAGTACCAGTATGAAAAACGTGGTACAGATAAGTTCTTGGCCCTTAATTATTTTGATTTTAAAATGACTGATGACAAGCCTGTCATGGATCAAATCCATGAACTGCAAATTCTGGTTTCCAGGTTAAGGGATTTGGAAGTTGCAGTCCCTGATGCACTTCAAATTGGTGCTATTCTGTCTAAACTGCCCCCTTCTTGGAAGAATTTCTGCAAGAAGATTCTGTTGAACATTAATGCTATCACTATGGAGCAATTTCAGACTCATCTGCAAATTGAGTGTGAGACTCGAATCAGGGATGAGAAAATGTCCAAGGACAAAGATGCTGCAGAACGTTCCAAGAACAAATCACAAGTTCATATGGTTGGGGCAAAGTCTGGAAACAAATCAGACAAGTCTAAGAGCCTTAAAGCCAATAACAAGGGCTTTAAGAAGAACAGCAAGAGTGACAAAACTTGCTTCCATTGTGGTAAAAAGGGGCATTTTATCAAGGAGTGCCGCTACAAGAAAAGGGAAGATAAAAAATCTGGTTCTTCCTCTAAGACCAATGAAACAAACATAGTGAAAGATGAAGATTATGTTGTTGTTGTCACTGAAGTTAATGCGGTTGTTGCTGCTGAAAATTCTGATTTCTTCATTGATTCTGGTGCAACCATATACATTTGCAACAACAAGGATCTCTTTAGCACTTATGTTGAAGATGAATCTGAAGTGTTTATGGGAAATCAGGCTGCTGTTCGTGTTGTTGGCAAAGGAAATGTATCTCTGAATTTTACTTCAGGCCAAAAGCTCACTCTAGTGAATGTTTACCATGTTCCTGATGTTAAAAGGAACTTAGTTTCTGCAAGTTTACTTGTTAAGCGTGGCTTTAAGATACTCTTAGAATCTGACAAAGTTGTAATCACCAAGAATGGTGTTTTTTATTGGCAAGGGTTATTCCCTTGATGGCTTGTTCAAATTAAGCATTAATGAAATAAATTCAGTATTTGTTTACTTGGTTGGTTCTCTTTATAATGTTGAATCTTCTAATCTTTGGCATGTTAGATTAGGGCATTTAAATTATGCTACTCTTAAGTATATGGCTTCATATGATTATTTTACTTGCAAATATGATTATGCTAATAAATGTGAAGCTTGTGCACAAGCAAAAATAACAAGGAAACCTTTTCCTAAGGCAAATAGAGAAACACAATTACTTGATTTGATACATTCAGATATTTGTGAACTCAATGGAAAGTTAACAAGAGGTGGTAAACGCTACTTTATTACTTTCATTGATGATTGTTCAAGATATGTCCATGTTCATTTGCTTAAAACAAAAGATGAAGCATTTGAAGCCTTTAAAGAATTTAAGGCAAAAGTTGAGAATAAAAAAGAACGGAAAATTAAAGTTCTAAGAAGTGATAGAGGAGGAGAATATTTCTCTGATGATTTTGATGAATACTGTGAAGAACATGGAATTATTCATCAAAACTCAGCCCCCTTTACTCCCCAACACAATGGTGTGGCGGAAAGGAAGAATCGTACTTTGGTTGATATGGTAAACACAATGTTATTGAATGCTAATTTACCAGACAATTTGTGGGGAGAAGCTTTATTTACTTCTTGTCACATTGTTAATAGAGTTCCATTAAAGAAAATTTATACTTCACCTATGAAATTTGGAATGGAAGGAAACCAAACATCAAATATTTTAAAGTGTGGGGGTGTATAGCCTACTATAGGCTTCCAGATTCTCAAAGAGAAAAACTTGGATCAAGAGGTATCAAATATGGTTTTGTAGATATGCTCAAAATTCAAAGGCATATAGATTATTAAATTTGGAAACGAATGTGTTTGTTGAATCCATTCATGTTGAATTTTTTGAAAATACGTTTGTGCATAATGATGTTATACATGATGGTATTAATCAACCTCATAGTTGTGAAAATCAAAGTAATGTTCCTATTTCAAGTCCTAGTTCTTCTAAAAGGAAGGAATTAGGAGAGCCCTCAGAACCTAGAAGAAGTCAAAGGCCAAGAAAAGAAAAAGATCTTGGTTCTTTGATTTTATCACTTTCTTTGTTGAAGGAAGTAGATATAGACTTCTAAACACATATGAGGTGTTAAATGTTGATGATGATCCTAAGACCTTAAAGGAAGCTTTAGCTTCAAGAGATGCTGCTTTTTGTCAAGAAGCCGTAAATGATGAAATAGAATCAATTATGGCTAATGGTACTTGGGTTCTAGTTGATTTGCCTCCTGGTTCAAAACCTATTAAGAATAAATGGGTTTTTAGAAGGAAATATAATTCGGATGGTTCACTACAAACCTTTAAAGCACGTTTGGTTGTTAAAGGTTTCACTCAAAAGAAAGGAATTGATTATTTTGATACTTATTCACCGGTGGCTAGAATTACCTCTATTAGAGTGTTATTTGCTCTAGCCTCCATTTATAAGTTGCATATACATCAAATGGATGTAAAAACTGCATTTTTGAATGGTGACCTTAAGGAAGAAGTTTACATGGAGCAACCGGAAGGTTTTATTCTTCCCGGTAATGAAAATAAAGTGTGTAAACTTGTTAAATCCCTTTATGGTCTTAAGCAAGCTCCAAAACAATGGCATGAAAGGTTTGATACCGCCATTTTGTCTTTTGGTTTCAGGCATAATACAACCGATAAATGCTTATATTCAAAGTTTACTAGTGAATATGGAGTGGTTATTAGTCTTTATGTTGATGACATGCTGATTTTTGGTACTAATATGATTGGTATCAATGAGACTAAGAAATTTCTTACTTCTACTTTTAAGATGAAAGATCTTAAAGAAGTAGATACTATTTTGGGCATTAAAGTCATCAAACATGATAATGGGTTTATGTTAAGTCAAACTCATTACATAGAGAAACTTTTAAATAAGTTTAATTATTTAAAAATTAGAGAATACACTACTTCATATGATTCAAGTGTTACACTTGTTAAAAGTGATGCAAGACCTATTGGACAATTGAAATATGCAAGCGCCATAGGGAGCT
>AWUE01024666.1:0-13786 GCA_001974825.2 Corchorus olitorius
TCTTCATAGTCGACTAATCTCACCAAAATGATTGTAGTTAGGCCATAGTCGACTAATCTCACCAAAATGATTATAGTTAGGCCATAAACAATGGAAAGAAAAGCATTGAGGTTTGCCAAATCGAAGACGATTCAAAACAGAACTAATGGGCCCCGATTGGCCCAAAATAACAAGTGTTCCAAATGAGCTAAAAACATCACAGTCGACTAATCTCACCAAAATGATTATAGTTAGGCCATAAACAATTGAAAGAAAAGCATTGAAGTTTGCCAAATCGAAGACGATTCCAAACGGAACTAATGGGCCCCGATAGCTCCAAAATAACAAGTGTTCCAAATGAGCTAAAAACTTCACAGTGGACTAATCTCACCAAAATGATTGTAGTTAGGCCATAGTCGACTAATCTCACCAAAATGATTATAGTAAGGCCATAAACAATGGAAAGAAAAGCATTGAGGTTTGCCAAATCGAAGACGATTCAAAACGGAACTAATGGGCCCCGATTGGCCCAAAATAACAAGTGTTCCAAATGAGCTAAAAACTTCACAGTCGACTAATCTACCAAAATGATTATAGTTAGGCCATAAACAATGGAAAGAAAAGCATTGAGGTTTGCCAAATCGAAGATGATTCAAAACTTCACTAATAATCCCCAATAGGCCCAAAATAACAAGTGTTCCAAATGAGCTAAAAACTTCACAGTGGACTAATCCACCAAAATGATTATATGTAGGCCATAAACAATGGAAAGAAAGGCATCGAAGGTTGCCAAATCGAAGACGATTCAAAACGGAACTAATGGTCCCCGATAGGCCCAAAATAACAAGTTTTCCAAATGAGCTAAAAACTTCACAGTCGACTAATCTCACCAAAATGATTATAGTTAGGCCATAAACAATGGAAAGAAAAGCATTGAGGTTTGCCAAATCGAAGACGATTCAAAACAGAACTAATGGGCCCCGATTGGCCCAAAATAACAAGTGTTCCAAATGAGCTAAAAACTTCACAGTCGACTAATCTCACCTAAATGATTATAGTTAGGAAAGAAAAGCATTGAGTTTTACCAAATCGAAGACGATTCAAAAGGGAACTAATGGGCCCCGATTGGCCCAAAATTACAAGTGTTCCAAATGAACAATTATTATAGTTAGGCCATAAACAATTGAAAGAAAAGCATTGAGGTTTGGCAAATTGAAGACGATTCAAAACGGAACCAATAGGCCCCGATAGGTCCAAAATAACAAGTGTTCTAATTGAGTTAAAAACTTCACAATGGACTAATCTCACCAAAATTGTAGACACCCATTTTTGTCCTTGGACCATGAATTGAATCAATTTATTTCTTAATTGACCTTTTTGCATATCCAGGGGCATTTTGGTCATTTTTACCCATCCAAGGGCATTAGTCATCTTTGCATATTCAGGGGCATTTTGGTTATTTTTGCACATTCTGGGGCATTTTGACATTTTTGCATATCCGGGGGCATTTTGGTCATTTTTGCACATCTAGGGGCATTTTAGTCATTTTTGCACATCCAGGGGCATTTTGGTTTTATTCTTAGCTTTAGATTGGCTAATTAGTTTTAATGGTTGTGCATATTCTAGAATTTAGTTCCAGTTAGTAGTGTTGCATTTTTACTAATATACCTCTTAAGGCACAAATTAGGAATAAGTTAGATTAATTTAATTTACTTTAGTCATGTTTAAGTATCTAGCAATTTTTAGGCTCACTGTTAGACTCAATCAGGGAAAAGAAATGTTATTAAGCATACTTTAAATAGTATTAGGTACATTTGCATATATACAAAGCATAAAAATGAAGATTACAAAAAAAGAATGGCAAAGTGATTAGCTTACATAAACAGCCTAGTCTAAGCAAAAACTCTAGTGTTTACAAAATTGGATAGTGGGTCTTGTTGGTTCCTCCTTCTTCTTCTCTTCCCATACAGCACATGTTGAATTGCATTCATCCCTTGTCTAGTGCCATGGCAACTCCAAGCATCTTTTGGTAGGACTAAAACCTGCAGGTTAGTGCAACATGTGGAAGAAAATGTTTCCCCAGGCTTGAAGCATAGGCACCATCAATTGGTGATATGCCTTCTTTTCAAAAATGCAATCAACAACAAACAGAGCAAGATAGCATACAAGGACGATCAAACAAGCCATGTACCCGTGCGTTGAAGACCTTTTGAAAGACCTCATTATGCAGGGCTGTACATGAGAGTGTGCAGGGGCTAATACAGTGAAGATTGAGTCAAAAGTGATGCAGGAAATGCAGCAAGCAAACATAACAAGGCAAGCAACAAAAAATTGCACCAAAAACAGCAAGTTGGTGAATGCAAACCGTATGTTTAAGAGCCTGGGGAAGTTTTAGTCTTGGGCAGATTTTGGGACATGAGGTTCAGGATTAGTGCCTGGCCTCGAAGTGCTAATCTGCCAATTAAGAAACAGTGTGAATGCAGCCCGATGTCATTGTAGGTCCAAATGGCAAAATGGCTATGCAAGTCCATTACAAGCATAAAAAGCAAAGTATGATTTCAGAGCAGTCAATTCAAGGGAGGAAACAGAATCATGAGCACTAGGCATCTACATTTAGCATACACCACACACAAGAATGAAAGAGCAGGGCCAGTTATGACAGAGCAAGGAAAGAAAATTGACAATGACAAAGGCAGGATGGACAATCTCACAAGCAAGTAGGGAGCATCAAGGGCTAAGCATCATGGCATCATTTAATGAATTTCATCAAAACAGGCAAGAAAGCCCAGTAGAATTTAAAACACCAACAAGAGATAGAATTCAAAATCATGCAGCAAGACTGACTATTTAACTCTAAGCAGTGGCATTTAAACAAGGGATTTTCTTACTATACAGCATTCACCTTGCATGAAACTCAAGCATTTTTGCAGTAAGACAGATTTGGCATGGATGCAATCAGAAGCTTATGGCAATTAAGTTACACAAGCAAGCTTACAAGTCCATTCAAAGAAGCTGAAAATTACAAGCAGGACATGAAGATGAAAGTCACGGTGCAACCCAATGATCAAGGCTAGATGTTACATGGTTCAAAAGGGGGTGTCACTCAGAAAACTCAAGGTGAGAGACTTATGAGAGGCATAAGGGTAGTGATTGCGGTGAGACAGGGCCATTTAAATGAGAAACCAGCTTCAACATGATTTCAGCATGTACAGTGGGTCAGGTTACAGTTTAGGTGACCAAAATCAACAGTACAGGGACAATGAGAGCAGGACACACATGTCTTTTGGTTCAAGCAGAGGCCATGACAATGTATATATAACAATAGTTAAAGCAGACAGTTTGGCGCATTGTGAGCAAGTTGAAGGCACGAGGCCACAATGCAGTTTCAAGAAACCTAAAGTTGTGAAGTTCAAGCAGGATAATTGTACCAGCAAGGAAAACCAATATTCAGTTAAGCAAATATACCCAGCTTCGCAGTGTGTGAAATGAAGTTAAATTGAAATTGTACTAAGTTCTAAATGAATGTGAAATGCAGCCAATATTGATCCCTTCAACAGGATACAGGCAAAATTCTTTCAATGCAGTCACAAACTGTCCCAGGCATTAATTCTTGGCGCCTAAGGAAGGTTATACCTGTAAACTTCCCTCAATTACCCTTGCCAGCTCTCACCTTCACACGTGCACATAAAACAGAGTCGGTGAATGAACCTGGAGAAAAGACAAAAAAATCTGTTAGGGAAGGGATAACAAGGAAGAAAGAAATTTATCTCGAGGAGGCTAAAAAGGAAATTCTAGAAGGGTCTCCCGGAAGAAAAGGAAAAATCTCTTCCAGTTGGAGGAGAATGCGGGACGCTCAAAAAAAAAATCTTTGGATTCTCCAACGAGGGGAGAGATACCCTTCTCCTTCCCTGCACTCTATAGACACTCCTGCTGGCTCAATTTAGAGGATCTTTTGTTTTTCTTTTTTGGGAGGAATACACACACTCGATCGAAAAAAGGAGGCTCCCACTCTGAAAAGAGAAAACGCTCTCCATTCTGGTTTCCTTTTTGAAGAACGAAAAACTCTTCTTCACTCATTTTTTTCTAGAACACCCCTCCATAAACACTAAAAAGCTTCTTCTCAACTCACAAAATCCCGCCCATTAAGTCATACATACGCATAAAGCTCAAAGAAAAAACAGTTACCTTGCGAATATCGGCCGAATCCAGCGTCCATTAAAGCATGTTTACTCCAATTTGGGTCTCATAGTTTACATCCACCGAAAGGACTTAGATCTGAGAGATTTCTTCATCAAAGCGAAGGGATGTTGCGAAAGGACAAAGTGTGGGCGAGTACTTAGTTGTTTCAAGGTCGAGGGTGCTAGGTTTCGGGCTTGCGGATTGAAGGAAAAGGACGAGAGAGAGCAGCGCGGTATTGCTCATAGATGGCTAGGGTTTGAAATTGGGAAGGGAAGAGCCGAGAAAGAAGAAGAAGAAAGGGGAATCAGTAAACTTAAGTCTCCATCGGCCAAACGACACCGTATAGGTAAGTATCTTTGCGATCCTTTCAATTTTATTCCCCTGTTTTTCAATTTCTGCAATTTGGGACTTGACATGCTGATTTGATGCAATTTGGGGCGTGATTATGTCGATTTGCTTCAATTTAGGGCCTGATTGTTCTATTTTCATGATAAAGTTAATGGCTTTTGCTCACTTTATTCTTGAGTGAATTTTTGTCAAATAATTATGTCTTAATCTAAGGTCTTTAATTGGGGTTAAGTCTATGGTCATGAATGGCTTTAAAAAATAGTCCATTAGTGTAAAGATTAAACTTTTATTTAATTGGTTGATATGTTTGGATATTATTTGCAATCTTAAGTTGGAAATGTATGTTTTTTTGGTGTTTATGGTATAAAGATGGTGTCTTTTTGTTTGATTTAAGTATGTGATGTTAAAGTTTGGAACTTTGTGTTTAAATTGACTTGGAATTTATCTTCATTTAAGTTTAGCTTCATGATTTTTTTGATTGAATAGTCTTGAGATCTATGATTGAATATGCTTGATTGCTCAATTATAAATTTGAATTTGATTAAGGGGTAATTTTGATTTGCAAAAAGGGGAGTTTTCAATAAAGATTTGTTTGCAAGTGGAATTTTTGGTCACATTAAATGAAATTTTGCTTAATTGTGGTAGTTAAGATGTTTATGAGTTAATTGAATGTTGGAACTTGAATATTGATTTCCAATTAAGTTAATCTTGATTTGGAAATGGGGTCTTAACTTAAAGTGAATATTTTCTCAAAATTGGAATTAGCTTGGAGATGATATGTAGGACACTTTGGGCTAATTTCAATTTTAAGGAAATTGAACTTGGAGTTAAGACCTAATTTCTCAAATAGAGGTTAATTCGAAAGGAAATTGACCTTTTTTAGAATTATTCGCCACTTGGTAAATTTAGGTCCTTGATTTGCTTTGTTGAAAGCGTGAATCGTGTTGTTTTCCTGAATTTCGCTAATGGTTTTCTTAGTGTGCAGAAAAGGTCCCCAGTAGATGCAGTCCGGCCTATAAGTCTTTGTTTCTCTTTAGTTATTGTCAATTTGTTAATTGGTCCAATCGGGCCTTGGTTTGTAATAATTTAGTAAAGTAGAACTTAATTGCATGCATATCATATTTACTTGTCATAAACTATAGCTGTTTACATATCATACCACCTTAATTGAGTTAATGACCGTAACCCTTCCGAAGAAGGGGCATTCAGTGAGTGGTAGAGTTTTCGGGGCCACTGAATGTCTTCGAGGATGAGACGGCTCTTCTCGGGATGCGTCGGGGCTCCGAGCATATATCCCGGGAAATTCTTTCAAAAAACTCGGGTTACGCGAGTTAACTTTAATAATTGGACTTTGCATTCATCATTTGCATACATGCATTAATTTAGAAATGGAAAAAGGATAAAATCAAAAAAAGTAAAAAATCAGAAAATCTAAAGAGGCAATAAAAGGTGTTTGCAAAAAGGGTTTTTTTCTCAAATCATGTTCTCTTATTCAATTTCAAAATTAAGAAATGGGTAATTCAAGAGTTTTCAAGGTAAGCGTTTTCAGAAAAAAGGAATGTCTTTTAATTAATTCAAAAGAAGGTTTTGGAAATTAATAAAATTGGTCAAGTTTTGTGGAAAAATCAAAAATGAAAAAAGATTTTTATCACAGCATTTTCAAAATTTCTTCCCGGTGCGGAAGAGTCAACAAGAGAACAAACAGTGAAAGAGAATCGTAACATAATTAATCGACGGTGTTCGATTACATTCTTCGAATTCTCGACATTGGTTGCAAAAATGGTTTTATTTTCTTTTATAACCCTTTTTCTAATAATAATCAAGATTAGGATTAAAAGCAACCTTTTTCTTTTGACCTAGTAGATCTAGTTAGATTAAGAGATACCGTCACTTGACGGGCGCTCCGGGGGTGCTAATCCTTCCCCGGGCGTAAACGACTCCCGAACCTAGATTAGGTTACAAAGACCGGACCTTAGGTTTAGTGGGTCCATTGCCGAGCTATAGACTTTACTTAGTTTAAGTGACCTTTAGGTGACTAATCACACCTTAGAATTTTGATTGGTGGCGACTCCATTTTCCAATGTCGTTTCGACAAGTTTCCCCGGACCCGAACGTTTCGACAAAAATGATTATAGTTAGGCCATAAACAATGGAAAGAAATGCATTAAGGTTTGCCAAATCGAAGACGATTCAAAACAGAACTAATGGGCCCCGATAGGCCCAAAATAACAAGTGTTCCAAATGGGCTAAAAACTTCACAGTGGACTAATCTCACCAAAATGATTATAGTTAGGCCATAAACAATTGAAAGAAAAGCATTGAGGTTTCCCAAATCGAAGACGATTCAAAACGGAACTAATGGGCCCCGATAGGCCCAAAATAACAATTGTTCCAAATGAGCTAAAAACTTCACAGTCGACAAATCTCACCTAAATGATTATAGTTAGACCATAAACAATGGAAAGAAAAGCATTGAGTTTTGCAAAATCGAAGACGATTCAAAACAAAACTAATGGGCTCCGATGGGCCCAAAATAACAAGTGTTCCAAATGAGCTAAAAACTTCACAATCAATTAATCTCACCAAAATGATTATAGTTAGGCCATAAACAATGGAAAGAAAAGCTTTGAGGTTTGCCAAATCGAAGACGATTCAAAACGGAACTAAATGGCCCCGATAGGCCCAAAATAACAAGTTTTCCAAATGAGCTAAACACTTCACAATCGACTAATCTCACCAAAATGATTATAGTTAGGCCATAAACAATGGAAAGAAAAGCATTGTGGTTTGCCAAATCGAAGAATATTGAAAACGGAACTAATGGGCCCTGATAGGCCCAAAATAACAAGTGTTCCAAATGAGCTAAAAACTTCACAGTCGACTAATCTCACCAAAATGATTATAGTTAGGCCATAAACAATGGAAAGAAAAGCATTGAGGTTTGCCAAATCGAAGAATATTCAAAACGGAACTAATGGGCCCCGATAGGCCCAAAATAACAATTGTTCCAAATGAGCTAAAAACTTCACAGTCGACTAATCTCACCTAGATGATTATAGTTAGGCCATAAACAATGGAAAGAAAAGCATTGAGTTTTGCAAAATCGAAGACGATTCAAAACAAAACTAATGGGCCCCGATTGGCCCAAAATAACAAGTGTTCCAAATGAGCTAAAAACTTCACAGTGGACTAACCTGACCAAAATGATTATAGTTAGGCCATAAACAATTGAAAGAAAAGCATTGAGGTTTGCCAAATCGAAGACAATTCAAAACGGAACAAATGGGCCCCGATTGGCCCTATATTACAAGTTTTCCAAATGAGCTAAAAACTTCACAATCACTTAATCTCACCAAAATGATTATAGTTAGGCCATAAACAATGGAAAGAAAAGCTTTGAGGTTTGCCAAATCGAAGACGATTCAAAACGGAACTAAATGGTCCCGATAGGCCCAAAATAACAAGTTTTCCAAATGAGCTAAAAACTTCACAATCGACTAATCTCACCAAAATGATTATAGTTATGCCATAAACAATGCAAAGAAAAGCATTGAGGTTTGCCAAATCGAAGACGATTCAAAACGGAACTAATGGGCCCCGATAGGCCCAAAATAACAAGTTTTCCAAATGAGCTAAAAACTTCACAGTCGACTAATCTCACCAAAATGATTATAGTTAGGCCATAAACAATGGAAAGTGATACGAATCTAGTTGTGTTAGATTCAAATCTAGCCTTGAATATCTATCAAAGTCGACTTGAACTTCCTCAACTTCTAGATGTGTATGTCGATGACCTTCACAAGGTGATTCCTCTTCTTTCGTCGGCCCAAAGTCTCCAATTAGACCTGCAATTGTTAACTCTAGAACACAAGATTCACAAACAATCAAGCAACAGAACTTAATTGTATGCTAGGACTCTACAAGATAGAAGAACCCTAAGTTTTGCTCAAACTAGAACAAAGAAGCTAAGATAATCAATTTGGGTGTAAAACCTCAATTTTATTAATCAACTCAACTTCTGTTTACAAGAGGGAGGCAGAGCCTTTATACAGGCAAGCCCTCTGCGCAAACCCCCCTTAGAAAAGCCCTAAACCGCCTCATCTATTAGCCCTAGGCGGCTACACAATTGAATGTTCTAGAAACTATCCAAAAATACAACTAATAGAAAAATAACTAAGGATTGGACTTAATTAAATAAGGCCCAACCCAAATAAGGTTCTTAACTAAATAAACAACTAATCTAAGATAGAATTAAGCCCACAATGGCCAAATTACAACTCTAATGACCTAATGCTCATCAATTTCAAGAAGAGTGCACAACTTGGAATCGATGGGAATATTCCTTTGATGATAGTCTCCAATGGGCCTCAAATGATCTCCGATGGCCTTTAACTCTTTAAGATGAACTCTAATGAGGCCAAACAAAGCTTCCTTGAATCTTTTAGCTCTTGCCCATGTCATTGGACCTAATGGCATCTTCAAGCTTCTCCAAGCCTCCTTGCCGCATATGCACATCCTCTCCATGATCTCCATTGTGCTCTTCAAGACCATGATGAGTCCTTGGCGTATCATCCCCTCTCCCTTGAAAAGGATTTGTCCTCAAATCTGCATCATTATCAAACAAGGATAAGTCCGAAAAATTAAAAGTAGCACTTACATTACCATATTCACTAGGAAGATCTAGCTTGTAAGCATTGTTGTTGATCCTCTCCAAGACTTGGAATGGACCATCTCCACGAGGTAATAGCTTAGACTTCCTCCTCTCAGGGAACCTTTCCTTCCTTAGATGCAACCAAACCCAATCGCCAGGTTCAAAGATGACCTCTTTGCGCCCCTTGTTAGCATTCTTCATGTAGTGTTGAGTTTTCTTCTCAATTTGTGCTCTAACCTTTGCATGAAGATCCCTAACAAAATCTGCCTTGCGTTGCCCATCTATGTCAACTTGCACACTCAAAGGTAAACTCAACAAATCCAATGGAGTTAGAGGATTAAAGCCATACACACATTCAAAAGGTGAAAATCCAGTTGTACTATGTATGCTTCTATTGTATGCAAATTCAACATGAGGCAAACAATCTTCCCAAGTCCTTAAGTTCTTCTTAATCAAAGCTCTAAGTAAGGTAGATAAAGTCCTATTAACTACTTCAGTTTGTCCATCAGTTTGAGGATGACAAGTAGTTGAAAATAACAACTTAGTACCTAACTTAGCCCACAAAGTTCTCCAAAAGTGACTTAAGAACTTAGCATCTCTATCACTCACAATGGTCCTAGGCATTCCATGTAGTCTAACAATCTCTTTAAAGAACAAATTAGCCACATTAATGGCATCATCAGTTTTGGTGCATGCAATAAAGTGTGCCATCTTAGAAAACCTATCAACAACCACAAAGATAGAATCTTTACCTCTCCTAGAACGAGGTAATCCTAAAACAAAATCCATGCTAATATGAGTCCATGGTTCATGAGGAATAGGCAAAGGAGTATACAAACCATGAGGCTTAGATGTAGATTTAGCTTGCAAACAAGTAATGCAACTAGAAACATGCTTTCCTACATCATATCGCATCTTAGGCCAAAAGAAGTGTTCATGCAATATCTCATATGTTCTATCAACACCAAAGTGACCCATTAAACCACCCTCATGCGATTCCCTCACAAGCACAAAACGCGAAGAACAAGTAGGTATACACAATCTAGATTCTTTAAACAAAAAATCCATCATGCTTATAATACTTCCCAAATCCAGAATTCTCACATGCTTTAAACACATCACTAAAGTAAGCATCACTAGCATATAAGTCTTTAATAAACTCAAATCCAAGAAACTTAGAATCAAGCATGGAAAGTAAAACATACCTCCTTGATAATGCATCGGCTACAACATTCTCCTTACCTTTCTTGTAGCGCACCACATATGGAAAGGATTCAATGAACTCAATCCACTTAGCATGCCTCTTATTCAGCTTTTGTTGACCCTTTAAATACTTCAAGCTTTCATGATCCGTGTGAATCACAAACTCCTTAGGCCACAAATAATGCTGCCAAGTTTGTAATGCCCTAACAAGAGCATACAACTCCTTATCATAAGTAGGATAGTTCAACGCAGCCCCATTCAACTTCTCACTAAAGTATGCCACAGGTTTCCCTCCTTGCATGAGTACTGCGCCAATACCTACACCTGATGCATCACATTCAATCTCCAAAAGTATTGTTAAAGTTAGGTAAAACAAGCAAAGGAGCATTAGTTAATTTGTCCTTCAAAGTCTCAAATGCTTCTTGTTGCTCTTTTCCCCACTTGAATGGTGCATTCTTCTTCATCACACTAGTAATAGGGGCGGCTAAGGTGCTAAAATCCTTAACAAACCTCCTACAGAATCCGGCCAAGCCATGGAAGGATCTCACTTGACCAATGTTGGTGGGGGTTGGCCAATCCTTGATGGCTTTGATCTTCTCCTCATCAACATGTATACCTTGCGCAGAAACTACAAAACCAAGAAAAACAAGCTTGTTTGTGCAAAAGGTGCACTGCTTAAGATTAGCATACAACTTCTCAACCCTAAGTACATCTAAAACACATCTCAAATGCTCAACATGTTCCTCTAAGTTGCGGCTATACACAAGTATATCATCAAAATAAACAACAACAAACTTTCCAATATAAGCTCTTAAAACATGATTCATTAATCTCATGAAAGTACTAGGTGCATTAGTTAATCCAAAAGGCATGACTAACCATTCATACAATTCTAACTTAGTTTTAAAAGCAGTTTTCCATTCATCACCCTCTTTCATGCGAATTTGATGATATCCACTCTTAAGATCAATCTTTGAAAATAAGCAAGAACCATGCAATTCATCAAGCATATCATCTAATCTAGGAATAGGGTGGCGATACTTAACTGTGATGTTGTTTATTGCCCTACAATCAACACACATTCTCCAAGTTCCATCCTTCTTTGGAACAAGCAAAACTGGAACTGCACATGGAGAAAGACTCTCGCGCACATAGCCCTTTTGAAGTAGCTCTCCAACTTGTTTCTCCAACTCCTTTGTTTCATCAGGGTTTGTCCTATATGCTGGCTTGTTTGGAATTTGCGCCCCAGGGATGAAGTCAATTTGATGTTCAATCCCTCTAATTGGTGGTAAACCACTAGGAAACTCCTCAGGCTACAAATCTGCATAATCACTCAAAAGAGAAACATTGTTGCTTGGAAGCTCTCCATCCAAGTTGTTAGGCCCAAAATAACAAGTGTTCCAAATTAGTTAAAAACTTCACAGTCGACTAATCTCACCAAAATTATTATAGTTAGGCCATAAAATGCAAAGAAAAACATTGAGGTTTGCCAAATTGAAGACGATTCAAAACAGAACTAATCGGCCTCGATAGGTCCAAAATAAAAAGTGTTCCAAATGAGCTGAAAACTTCACAGTCGACTAATCTCACCAAAATGATTATAATTAGGCCATAAACAATGGAAAGAAAAGCTTTGAGTTTGCCAAATCGAAGACGATTTAAAACGGAACTAATGGGCCATAAACAATTGAAAGAAAAGCATTGAGGTTTGCCAAATCGAAGACGATTCAAAACGGAACTAATGGGCCCCGATAGGCCCAAAATAACAAGTGTTTCAAATGAGCTAAAAACTTCACAGTCGACTAATCTCACCAAAATGATTATAGTTAGGCCATAAACAATGGAAAGAAAAGCATTGAGTTTGCCAAATCGAAGACGATTCAAAACGTAACTAATGGGCCCAGATAGGCCCAAAATAACTAGTGTTCCAAATGAGCTAAAAACTTCACAGTCGACTAATCTCACCAAAATGATTATAGTTAGGCCATAAACAATGGAAAGAAAAGCATTGAGGTTTGCCAAATCGAAAACGATTCAAAACGGAACTAATGGGTCTCGATAGGCCACAAATAACAAGTGTTCCAAATGAGTTAAAAACTTCACAGTGGACTAATCAATCCAAAATGATTATAGCTACGCCATAAAGAATGAAAAGAAATGCATTAAGGTTTGCCAAATCGAAGACGATTCAATACGGAACTAATGGGACCAAATAGGCCCAAAATAACAAGTGTTCCAAATGACCTAAAAACTTGACAGTCGACTAATCTCACCAAAATGATTATAGTTAGGCCATAAACAATGGAAAGAAAAGCATTGAGGTTTGCCAAATCGAAGAATATTCAAAACGGAACTAATGGGCCCCGATAGGCACAAAATAACAATTATTCCAAATGAGCTAAAAACTTCACAGTCGACTAATCTCACCTAAAATGATTATAGTTAGGCCATAAACAATGGAAAGAAAAGCATTGAGGTTTGCCAAATTGTAGAATCTTCAAAACGGAACTAATGGGCCCCGATAGGCCCAAAATAACAATTGTTCCAAATGAGCTAAAAACTTCACAGTCGACAAATCTCACCTAAATGATTATAGTTAGGCCATAAACAATGGAAAGAAAAGCATTGAGTTTGGCAAAATCGAAGACGATTCAAAACAAAACTAATGGGCCCCGATGGGCCCAAAATAACAAGTGTTCCAAATGAGCTAAAAACTTCACAGTGGACTAATCTGTCCAAAATGATTATAGTTAGGCCATAAACAATTGAAAGAAAAGCATTGAGGTTGCCAAATCGAAGACAATTCAAAACGGAACAAATGGGCCCCGATAGGCCCAAAATAACAAGTTTTCCATATGAGCTAAAAACTTCACTGTGGACTAATCTCACCAAAATGATTATAGTTAGGCCATACACAATGTAAAGAAAAGCATTGAGGTTTGCCAAATCGAAGATGATTCAAAACTTCACTAATAATCCCCGATAGGCCCAAAATAACAAGTGTTCCAAATGAGCTAAAAACTTCACTGTGGACTAATCTCAACCAAATGATTATAGGTAGGCCATAAACAATGGAAAGAAAGGCATCAAAGGTTGCCAAATCGAAGACGATTCAAAACGTCACTAATGGTCCCCGATAGGCCCAAAATAACAAGTGTTCCAAATGAGCTAAAAACTTCACAGTGGACTAATCTGACTAAAATGATTATAGTTAGGCCATACACAATGGAAAGATCGAAGAATTGAGGTTTGCCAAATCGAAGATGATTCAAAACTTCACTAATAATCCCCAATAGGCCCAAAATAACAAGTGTTCCAAATGAGGTAAAAACTTCACAGTTGGACTAATCTACACCGAAAATGATTATAGTTAGGCCATACACAACGTAAAGAAAGCATTGAGGTTTGGCAAATCCGAAGATGATT
>AWUE01024668.1:0-25284 GCA_001974825.2 Corchorus olitorius
ATTTATTATTTCTTTCCTTTTCTTCCCGTACAAATTCTTATTTTCTTCCTCTCTCTAACGAAGCTTCCCACCCTCTCTCTCTCTCAAATCTTTCATTCTTTTTCCCCCTCAAATTTAACATGCAAGCAAAGAAGAAGAATCTTCCCCACAAGCTCATTTATTTGGTGTAACTACATTGGGGTTTTGTGGAGTTTATGTTGGGTTCATAATCAAGGTAAGGAGAAAATAAATTCTTTATGAAATTTCATCTTTGGAGTTATTTTGATGGGATATTTAACTTGGAATTTATCTTGGAGGTTGAAGCAAGGATATTATGGAAGCATAAGTGGGCACTTGAAGGAGTAAGTATTAAGAAGTTCAAATTTTGGGTAAGTTATTTTGAAATATTGATGAATGGTTAGGATTTGAAGTTGTTCTTGTGGCATTTTAATGATTTGAAGTTGATTGTGTGTTTATGTTGTTTTGGGTGGTTGACATCTTTGTTTAGAAGTGAGAAATAGCAAAGAATGGAGTTGGAAAGGTTGAAAACAATTAAAAAAACCTATAAATGGCAAGATAATGGGTTGCCGGAATCTGGAAATTCCAGATTCCGGTGACCGGCGGCTTCTCGGACGGTGGTCGGCAGCCATATAGGCTGCTGGCCTTGTTTAGGCCAGCTGGGCATTGGCCTAGGCGGCCTGCCCAGCAGGCTAGCGCAAGGCCCAGTCCCGCGCGGCCTGCTGGCCAGCGCATGGGCCTGACCCTCGCTGCCTGCAAAGCAGGCCAGCGGCTGGGCCAACCAGCAAGGCCCAAGAAAAAAAAGAATGTAAAAAGGAAGAAGGAAAAGGAAAAAAAAGAAAAAGAAAAGAAGGGAAAACCGGATAAGGAAGAAAAGGAAATAAAGGAAAAAAATAATATTAATAATAATAATTTGAAATTTGAGATAATAATTAGGTAGATGAATTTTAAGGAAGGAAAAGACAGTTTTACCCTTAGGTGACGTAAATTACGAATTTACCCTTAGATGATCAAATTGACAATCCGACCACATCGCTTGTCTTAATAAGTCCGAATAATTCACGTGTTGTTCCGTAATATTTGTCTAAACATAAATTCCCGTTTTACCCTTAAGTGGTTGAATTACCATATTACCCCTAGTTAGTCAAAGTATACTAACTTATTCTATTGAGTTGAGATTTCGAATCCGACCGATTAGGGTCAACAACTAGAACACATAAAGAATGTCATCGTACTCTAAGAGAGTAAAATTACAGTAATATCCTGGATAGGTATAATTACCCTTTTACCCTTGTTAGGGTGATACAAGTAATTAGCTTTCTAGATCACACTTTCGGAATCGGAAAGCTACCGTAGTGATCCTTTTTGGGTAAAATTACCATGTTACCCTTGATTGGTATAAATTACCAATACGCCCCTTAATAGTCAAATTTACGCAATTACCCTTAAGGGTGGAAATGTGAGAATTTGAGTTTGTTACTCACATCAATAAATTCATAAGTACGTTGGGAAACCTATAAGTGTAAATGACCATTTTACCCTTGAATGAGTAATTACAATTTTGCCCCTAGAAAAGGATTTCGCTTACATAATCACGTCAATTGAACATGTAAGCTTAGAGGATTACCGTATCAGCCTTAGGATGTTAAAATTACGTAATTGCCCCTGGTCGACTAATTACTGTTTTACCCTTGATATGTGAAATTACAGTTTTGCCCCTAACGACTAGAAGTGATTAAATGAATTCTAGAAAGTGAATTCGGACTCTGAAACTTGTATTAAACCCTATAACACATAATTAGACGCGTTAAACTCCTCGATATTAGACCGTGGGTCTGGGTTATGTGTTTATTTTGATTTTTATTCTATACTATTTGTCTGATTTGGCATTTTGATTTATTATCCTGGTTTCGATTGATTGTCTTGGTTTTACTCTGATTTATGACTTTGATCAATGATCTTGATTTTAATGGTTTTATTGTGTTTGGTGCACTTCTCAATCAGACGGCCGAGGCGCTGATCAAGACACTAGTTAAGGTCACCGTGGATTCACTTTGGGGTATACGAGTCCCCTGAACTGTGAGTGGGCTATCCTCAACGGAGAACCCGTTGAGGAAATGTTTCATTACAGTTTTACATAAATGATTTATAAAACGTTTTGATAACTGTTTTGGGTGCATAAGTAACTTGATTTGTTTTAAAGAACTTGTTCAAGCATACGGGGACTTATGGACGTAGCTCCAGGAGTACGTATGACTTGTTGGTGGAGCGTCTCGGACGCAACCCAGCGTTGGTGTGTTTGTTTTAACGGACCATGACTCTCATTTTGGATCCACATGGTTCGTAGATCCAGGCCCGACACGTTATATTTAATTATCTACCGGTTTGGCGTGTGCATGAGAGAGCTAAATTGGGTGTGCTGCGGCCACCACGCAGTACCGGACCCAAGCTAACGTCAGGGGAACGGGCTTGTTTGGAAAAATAAGAAAAATGATGTTTTTACTAATTTTTTGATGTTAACAAAAATGCCCCTGACGGTTCCGGAGGTCGACTCGGGCCAAGGTCGCTCCGGATAGGTTTTATTGGCAGCCCATTTGTTTATGAAAACGATAAATGATTTCCTGTACTTGTTTTACTGCTAACCATGATTTTATAACTTGGTTTTCTTACATGTTTTGGTTGTGAGTGCACCCCACCCTCTTCTGGTCCTCTTTTGAGGGTGGCTTACTCACTGGGTACATTTGTGTACTCACCCCCTCAAATTCTTGTTGTGTTTTCAGGGTAGTTAGGACTCAGCGGATTCTTGGACGGTTGAGTCGGTGGCGTAGGCTATTATCACTGCTCATAGAGGTACTTCTCACTACATGACGGGTCCCACTGGCATTGTGTCTATTCATTCTCATTCCTCGTGCCTTGTTTCTTGTTTACTAACCCACTAATTGGATTTTACTAGGTTTCTGATTTATTAAAATACTTTTATTATTTCGGTTTTGACGATTCCGCATATGCTCTGATTTGAAAGGTTCAGTATTTTAAATTTATACTCAATTCATGTTTTCCATGTTTTTGATATGGTATTGACGCTTCGTGTTGCTTTGGAGTGCGTGACCGGCCGACACGTGTTTCAAGGTGGCACGACGGTTGTCCGTGTTCGACTTCCGGGTCGAGGTGTGACACATGTTCTCTTAGCCAACCCATGTCTCTATCCTTTTTCCCAATGAAGAATAAGTAGAAGAAGAGAAATAACTCAATAAGAAGTAATAGTAGTAGTAGAAGAAGAAGAAGAAGATGAATCAAAGCATTGATCGAGAGTAAGGTTGGTTGACGGTGACGGCAAGGTGGCTGGATGGGGTGGAAAGTCGAGAGGGAAGAGATAAAAGATAAGGGATAAAAGTTAAGGGTTAGGGCGTTAGGGATTTTAGTTTAATTAGGATTAAGGATTTTAGTTTTAGTTTTAGACTTTTAGTTTTAATTTTAAGTTTTAAGTTTTTCTAATTTCAGATTTTTTAGTTTTAGTTTTACGGTACTGTTCTTTTTCATTTTCAAAATTAAAATAAATAAATAAATGGTTTTTTTAAGACTCAAAAAGTGAAAAACTGGATATTACCAGTTTAGTCTGGTTGAAACGGTTCATTCTCTGTCCTTTGGTATGATGGTTTGGCGGGTTGGACCGCCAAAAGGTTAAATGCTTAATGGTTCGTGAACGGTTTTGGGTTTCTCAAAACCGTAACCGACCGAAACCGAACCAACCGTTTAATAATATATATTATTAAATATAATATATATATATATAAATATATAATATATCAGATATATATATATATTAATATATACTAAATTATTAATATCTATATTTATAATAATTTATAAAATTTAAAAACTGAAAATATAAATAGGCATATTTTTTTTCTCTTTCCCTATTCTTCTCTCTCTTCTTTCTCGACACTTCGACAGTCTCTCTCTCTTCTTCTCTCTTCTTCCTTTTCTTCCATTTTTTCGATTTCAATCTGCTTTCAACCGTAGATTTTGCTTCAAAATCATTCGTTTCTATATTAAATCCATCCCTTTCTCTGAATCTCAAACTTTCAGAGCCTAAAAATCAAAATCCATCTCGAAATTTAGTTTTCCCCAATTGAAACCCTAAATCCCAAAAATCTGAAATTTCCCCCAAAATTCAACTAAGGGTTTCGATTTTTTGGTTTGTAATTCTCTCTTTAAGTGCTTCTATTCACGAATTGAAGGGAAATATTGTTATTTCTCTTCATGGATTGAATCGAACATTTTTAGGGAAATTGAAAATCAGAATTTCAAGAACATTTTGGTTGCTTGATTTTGTGGGTATTTTAGTTTTATTGGGTATTTAGGGAACTCGAGAGCTGAACATCAAGTAAAAGGTATGTATTATTATGTAACATTTGTGATTTGTTAGTTTTAATTTAGATTTTAGGGTTTACTGCATATTTCAAATTGGCTCTGACGATCACTCTTGTTTTTTATCTGCAGGTCTTTTTGTCTCTCTTTTCTAATTTCTTCCAGATTCCAGTTCCAGTTGTGAGGTATATCAAAATGAATTCAAAGTTGATGCTGAATTCAAAATGTTTTGTTCTGTTTCTGATCCTTGCTCTGTTTTCCCCTGCGCATTTAGATATAAGTTGTGATATTTTGGGTTTTGGCTTATCTTGAGAATCAGATGATCTGGGGTTTGGTTTTACTGAATAATTATGATAAAGTTGTTTGCATTCTTGAGTTCTTCCATGCTTTAATCTATTCCTGTTTCACCTTGCTCTTTCTTTTTGTTCCTAAATATTTAATGTTGTTTAGAGTTATGCTTGAATCTGCATTTACACGTTCAATTAAATCTCTTTAGAATATCTTTTTTTTATGACAAAGACATGTCGAGTGTCGAAACATTCGGGTCTGGAAAACCCTGTCGAAACGACGTTGGAAAGGAGTCGCCACTAATCTTTTTTGTAAGGTGTGATTAGCCACCTAATTGTCTTAATTAGTCTAATGAGGTCCGGTGCTTGGCATGGGACCCACTGAATCTATGGGTCCGGTCTTGTACCTAGGCCTAGGTTCGGGAGTCATTTACGCCCGGGGAAGGATCAGCACCCCCGGCACGCCCGTCAAGTGACGGTACCTCTAAGCCAAACTAGATCTGATTGTGGGTTAATAACAAAAAGGTTGCTTTTAATCCTAATCTTGATTATTATTCAAAAGGGTTATGAAAGAAAATAAAAGCATTTTTAAAACCAATGTCGAGAATTCAAAGAATATAATCGAACACCGTTGATTAATTATGTCTCGATTCTCTTTCACTTTTTGTTCTCTTGTTGAGTCTTCCGCAGCGGGAAGAAATTTTGAAAATGCTGTGATAAAATCTTTTTTCCATTTTTTGATTTTTGAAAAAAACTTGATCAATTTTATTAATTTCCAAAACCTTCTTTCAGATTACTTAATTAAAAAACATTCCTTTTTGAAAATACTTACCTTAAAAAAAACTCTTGGAGAACAAACACAAGTATGAAATTTCAAAGGGCACTAAAACACTAATTACCAATAATTGGATTCATCCTTCTCTTAGTTAAATAAGTTTAAAAGGACCATTAAGCTTTTAAGATCAAGTTTTAATTCTCAAACCAAAATCAATTCCAAGATATTCAATAATCCCTCCTTGAATTGATTCTTAATTCTAAGAAATGAAATCCCTAATTTCAAAGCCTATATTTTTAAAATAAAAATTAGCTTAATATGATATGGAAATCAATCAACAAGCTAACCTCCATTTTAAGAATTTAAACCTTAAATCAAAGCTTCAATTCTATACTCAAAAATTAATTCAAAAGTGATTTTGAACCCATCTTGAAATCAACTATGTTTAAAGATCAAAACTTGAAGATAAAGACTTGATTTTTCTTTTAAATTCAAGTTAGAATCCAAAGGAAATGACCAATAAAAATCTTAGCTCTAGCATGGGAACATCAATTTAAGCCTTTTAAAACCTAAATCTTTGTCAAAACAACCATCAAAGCATAAAAGATGAACATAAATCAAATCTATCATATTTTATTAACTAAAAACCATACCTTTCAATAAAACAAACAAACTTTGAGCAAAATCAACAATTTACCACCATGACCACATAAACATAGAAATGACTTCATCAATCATGAAATTAGAAACAAAATTAAACACATAGAACAATCAAGCCTTTCACCGCATAAATTGACATCATGGATGAGCAAATTGAAAAGGAAAGAAAAATTACCTACTTAAACGATGTCGTTTTGGCTAAGTTTCCTCTTTTTCAACGTTCTCTTTTCTTCCTCCTTCGTTTCTCTTTTTTTTTGTTCTTCCTCCTTCCTCAAACCCTAACCCGAAACTTCTTCTTCTACCTCCTCCACCGAACCTTAACCATCCACCAGCGTCACCATTCCTCTCGAAGTCTAATAGCCACGCCGTCAGCCGTGAAACACCGCCGGCAACTTCCTCTCGACTCCCTCAGTCTGACTCCCAGCTAGATTTTCTTCAAAATCAAACCCGAAACTTCTTAGATCTAAACCAATCCAAACCAAGATTTCATGCTTTAGGTCGCCGGATTCAACCATCAACGAGATCGCCCTTTTAGCATGTTAACCTCCTATACCTCTACTCTAAAAGCCCTCTATTAATCGACCTTAAAAGCTTCTCTTCCACCACTGATTTTAAAGACCTCTAATTCCTAGCTTTCCCTTTTTTGTGGCAATGGGTATGTGGAGGAAAGAGATGAGACTTTGAGCTTTTTTTTTGTGTACTCTTGTGTGTGTGGAGAGAATCCTAATGAGAGAGCTAAGATTGTCCAATGGAGAGAGTTCGAGAGAGAGGCGGTGTTCAATTTTTTTCTGCATTATTGTGTGTAGTCAGTTGGTGTGCCCGAGAGAAAGAGAGACTAGGGTGTTTTGAGGGAGTGGGGAGGTGAGATTTTTCAGTGTGAGGGAAGGTTGGAGAATCTGCAGAGAGGAGAGTGTGTGTAGAAGTCTCTGGAGAAAAATAAGAGCGATCGATAGGGAGGAAAAAAAAATCCAGGGTGTGAAGTGGGTGTGGTGTTGTTCAAGTGTGCCCAGGTTCGAGAATGAGAGATTCCTTTTGAGAATCGGGAAGAAGCCTAGGAAGATGAGGGTCCCCTCAATTTTTGTGTGTATCGTGTGTGTAGTTGTGAGCCCGAGAGAAGGTAGATGAATCTGGAGAGGGGAGACTGTTGAAGATCAGAGGGAGCCAAAGACTAGAGTTTTTTTTCCTCATTCAGTGTGAGCTTTCTTCCTTCTTATCCCCTTTCCTATTTTCTGTTTCCTCTTCCCTCTTCCCCCTTTTTCTCTAACAACTTCTTCTGTCCTTTTGTGCAGGTCCAATTCACTGAACCTGTTGAGAGATAGGATCAAGGAGAAAATTGAGGTGGCCTTGATGAGCTGGCAAGGAAGAATCTCTTCAGGTATATTTCTCTCTCTATATTCGGTTTTGCAACTCTTAGGACTTTAGCTGACTTGGATTCTTGTTGAGACTTATCTGCAATGCTTATGACTAATATGTGCTAAAATGTGACCTATTGATGGTTGTTGGATGCCTAAATGCATACTGAATTTGTATTTCAATGGACCTAACTGTAATGCGAAAAGGAAATGCCTAATTCTTCTGTTAATGGATTGGCATTGTTTACAGTGCCTTACTTGCATGACTTCTGTTAATGCTCTATTCTTTGCTTAAAGCTTGCAATGTTAACCTGCCTAATTTTTGAACTGATGCTTGTTAAATACTAAAATGCATGCTTGTGATCCTCCCTGATCATGGTTATATTGGATGGAATGAAAAACAATTGAGTATGACATTCTGATATAAAGATGCTATGTGGCCTTTTCTGATTTTGTCCTATTACAGCTAATTTTGATCATCTTGATATGGATTGATTCTGCATTTTGTTCATCTAATTTCCCTGCACACAAGCACACTATGTAGCGGTAAAAACTGGATGTATTTGGCTATTGAATTGGCAGTTGGCACATTCATCGTAATCCATTATCTTGAGTGCATTGGCTTTCCATATGCCACTGTTTTATTGTTCATGATTGTCCACTAAATTTTCTCTATTGATTGTCCATGTGACTTGCCTATGGTGCTTTATCTTTGCTGCATTGTTCGCCTTGAGCTCATGTTTGCTGAATTGAACGCTTTAGGTCCCCTGGTTTTAGCTTTTATAACCTCTGTCTCTTGGCATATATGTTGTACATGGCTGATTTCATTAACATCTCCTGTTAAAAGCATGGGGAAATGCCTTGTACATGTGCTAATCCTAGTGAAGTGATGCCTATGGCATACTGAAAATGGGCCAATAAATGCCAACTCTCTGGTTCCATTTTTGCAGGCCAACCGGATATGCTCATGGGCTTTACAGAGTATCGAGGCAAATCTAAAGAAGCACAACATGTTTGAAAAAAAGAACCAATTAAAAGAGAAACAAAGGAGCCAAGGATATGTGGAATCATGGTATCCAATTCATAGTAAACAAACTTATGTATTGAGCTTTTAATAAAATAAAGAATTTTTTTTTTGTATTTTGGCTATTTCCATTTTTTTGTATTTTCTAAACGTAAGGCTAAAACATAAATGAAGTTTCTTCTTGTTGGCTTAAATCCAAAATAGTCCAAGTTAGCCGAAACCCAAATTGCTTACCCATTCCTTATTATGAAAATCAAACAAGCAAGGGACTATGCAACTTAATCAAGGCAATAATGAGCATGATTTTTATTTTTTTTTTGTATTTTGGAATTAAGAATATAATTAAATTAAATGCAAATGCCATGCAAATACCATGCGTACTAAATTACCTAAATGTTCTAAAAGATTAAGAATTGACTCAAATGCCCCCTAGTTGCAAATTAAGAAAAAAAATGATTTAAATAAAGGATTAAAATGCAACAATACTACACAAAGCCAAGCCCTGAAATACGTAAAAATGCCAAAGGCACACATCAAGAGTTTTTTTTTTTATTTTTCTAATGCAATCTAGATGACTAAGAGATTGATTAACTAATTAAAAGTGAACTTGAAAATACCAAAATGCCCCTGAATGTGCAAATGACCAAAATGCCCCTGGACGTGCAAATGACTAAAATGCTCCTAGATGACCCTAATGCCAATTAAGCAACAAATTGATTTAAATAAAGGATATAGGACAAAAATGGGTGCCTACATCGAGAGTATCACCCATAATTAATTACAATGAAGAAATTTATTATATTATTGTGATCTATCTAGCCATAATGAGAAGTGAGAACCAGACATACAAGAAACATAGACAAAATACAGAAATGCTGATTTCAAAGTAAAAATTAATATGTTAGAAAGCTGAATTCAATTGATAGTGTATCAAAATGAATTCAAACTTGTTACTTTTGCTTAAAGAAGTTTGAGTTCTGCATTGCATTGATATATTTGAAGTTGTATGGAATTTTATCAACTAATTGGTGCAATATTGTTTGCTGCAATTTGATGTTGAATTGAACATGAAATTAATGCTTCATGCCATAATTTACATGATGCAATAATGCTTGCTGCAATTTTCTTGTTCAAGTTAACGTTCTAATAACTTGTGTTACTGTTTTAACTGTAGAAGTCAGAGATAGATCCTATGGACAGTCCAATAGACACCCAAGTGGATGTAGAATCTGATTCAAGTGAAGAAGCTGTTGTTTTGACTCAAGCCAATTCTTCCACTCAACAGCAACAACCCACTGCTGCTACTGCTGGACAAGGTACATCATCAAACCCCTCTGACTTTGTTGTTATTAATGAAACTGCAAATTTAACTAGGAAGAGGGCATTAACTTCAAATGTTTGGATCCATGCGTCTAGATTTGATGATGAAACTGGTTATCCTATGGCTCGATGTAACTACTCTGCTGAGGTGTTTAAGGTCCACTCTAAAAGAAATGGGATTAGTTCACTTAGGAGTCGTGTAATGTCATGTGCGAAAAATCCTTTAGTTATTGAAGCTAAAGAAAGGAATGCCAAACAAACTAAAATTATGCTAAGAAATCAGGAAGGACAAGGAATGGTAGGCACATGGAAGTTGGATTTAGAGGTTGTTAGGAGATGTGTTGCAAAGATGAGCATGATAGATGAACATGCTTTTAGGTTTGTGGATGGGAAGGCTTTTAGGGAATTAATGTCCCTAGTTTGTCCTAAGTTCACTGTTCCATATAGATGGACAGTTGTTAGAGATTGTTATACCCTTTATAACAATGATAAGAAGGAGTTGAAGCATCAGATTAAGGCAGCTAATTGTAGGGTATCACTGACTACTGATACTTGGACTTCTGTCTAGAAATATAGTTATATGTGTGTCACTGCACACTTTATTGATCAAGAATGGAGGCTGCATAAAATGATAATTAGTTTTTATCCTATAACTAGTCATACTAGTGAGGGCTTAGGGAAGACAATGGAAAAATGTTTGAAAGATTGGGGAATTGATAAAGTAATGGGTATAACTGTTGATAATGCAGCCTTAAATGATGTCTTGGTTAAACATTTAAAAAAATTGTTTGATGATAAAAGAACTACTTTATGTGCTGGTAAATTTATGCATATGAGATGTGTGGCACATATATTTAATTTGATAGTTGGTGATGACTTGAAAGAGTATAACCCTTATGTGGGAATCTGTTAAGTATGTTAGAGCTTCAACGCTAGATTAGCAAAATTCTATGAATGTGCTAAGAATGAAGGAATAGAAACTACTGTTGTTTTGTGCTTAGATGTTTGTACTAGGTGGAATTCCACTTTTGATATACTTGAGAAAGCTGCTAAGTATGAGAAAGCTTTTGAGTGGCTGAACCCTAGGACTATATAAAAAGTTCTATTGCTTCTTGTAAAACCTAAGTTTATTTCATAAATCAAATTGAGTGTTTATTCACCTTTGTGAGTTTAGCTTCATTGTTCTAACAAGAACATACTTAGGATTTCTTCAATCTTGTAGAGTCCTAACAAACAATTAGGTAGTGATTACTTAATTGGCTAAATAGCCCGTTTGCCCCCTGAACTTTGCAAATTTAGGCCAGTTTACCCCTTGAACTAATAATTCTGTCACATTGCCCCTTCAATTCAAAATCAGGCCAATTCCCCCCTTACCGTCAACGCCGTTAGTCACGTGCCGTCACGTGACTAACGTTTCCGTCAGAACACCAGTTAACTGCTGATGTGGCAGATTCAAGCTGATGTGGATATACACGTCAAGTGGGTCCAAGCGGGAAAAATCCCACCCAAAGAAAAAAAGGAAAAAAGAAAAAAGAAAACCTAAAATACATTAACTTTTCTGAAATCTCTGATCTTCTTCTTCTCCGTCTTCTTCCTCCTCATCCTTATTTCATTCACCGTCGGCCATCGTCGATTACTCCAACAAATCTCAAAGAATAACACTTAGTACAATTAAAATATCTCTTTTCCTCTCCCCTCACTTTCGCTCATGTCATTAAAATCTGAGAGAAAAAAAAACCATTCAATTATTCCCAAATTCTAAAAGCTCAGATCTGAAGTTATGCATAATTCCCAACACTCTAAGACACTCAAGTTAAAGTTAACTCTGACAAGTGACAAGCGACCCAACAAAAATCTAACCTTTGAAAACTCTTTCCATCAGTGTGACTGATCTCACAACCCTTCTCCAACATGGGGTCAATGAAACCTACGCCTTCACCTATTTTTGAAACAGGCTCCACGGACTATTTGTCCACCGCAACTGCATGGGGCGCAATGAGGAGCTTGGAAACGTTTTCTCAGCTGGTTTGGGGCAATCCCTCGGCTGTCCCGGTTGGCCCCTGCGTGTGGGATTCTCCCCTGTTTGCTTACAGGGGACTCATGTTGGATACATCGAGGAATTATTATGAAGTTGAAGACATATTGAGGACTATTGAAGCCATGAGTGCTAACAAGCTTAATGGAAAGAGCTTGCTGCCAAGGTTTCTTATGGACTTGACATGATATACTCACCTGCGGATTTGGCTAAGATTGTTTAGTTTGGGTTGGAATATGGGTGAGGATCTTTCCGGAGATCGATTCACCAAGTGAGTTTGCTATATCAGCAATTTTCCTTAAAATTATGGCATGAAAGTTCCTTAATCATGCATGATAAAAAAACATTCAACTATTCCCAGTTTTTTCTTTTCTTTCCCACCTTTAATTCCTTTATTTTTTTTTAACCTTTGTAACCTGTTTGAAGAACAAAGTTGTCAATTTGAGAATTCTGAAAGTTGCCTAATTTAGAGGTTGATTAAAAGTTTGGGGTTGATTCATGGTTTGAAATTGAATTGCTGCCAAGGTAGATAATAACCCACCACCAAGATAATAAGAACCCATTGAAGAAATAGAAACGATGATAAAGCCAAAGCACCAGACTCCTAGGTTCTGAAAGAAGAAGTTGAACTCATCATTGGGTTTTGATTTTGGGTGTTTGGGCTTTTTCTTTTCTTTTTTTCATTTCTTTTTTTTTTTTTAAAAATTGTGCATATTTTATCTCGTCATGGGCCCCACATGCCCCACTCAAAAAATTCCACATCATCAAAAAAATCCATGTCAGCAATTAACACCGGTTGGACGGAACCGTTAGTCTTGTGGCATCACGTGACTAACGGCGTTGACGGCTAGGGGGGAATTGGCCTGATTTTGAAAATTGAAGGGGCAATGTGGCACAATTATTAGTTCAGGGGGCAAACTGGCCTAAATTGCAAAGTTCAGGGGGCAAACGGGCTATTTAGCCTTACTTAATTGTTAATCTTGTGATCCTAGGTTGTCTATTGCAGGTCTAATAGATCATCTAAGGCCGACGAAAGAAGATTGGTTCTTTGTGAAGGTTATCAAATTCTTAACAAGATCTAGAAGTTTGGTGATTTAAATTGATCATTGGCAGGTCGTGATGGTGGATTTGAACCAATAACAACTAGATTGTTATTTTTTGGTAATCAGAGCTTGGGGGTTTCATCTTCAATTGGTTAAATCTATCCATCTTCATTAGTTCTTCATCGAGGTCTTCTTCTGACGATTTCAAAGGAAGCACAAGGAATATTTCTGATTTTTGTTCTACCTTCATTAGTGGTGCGATTTGCTTGAAATTTTAGATTTAGGGTTTATACACTATCATCTTTCATTAAAAAAAATAGTGAAAATTCAAAAAAAAAGTTGTGAAATTAGGGTTTTTTTTGGGGATTAGGGTTTGCAATTTGCAATTGGCCTTAATTGAAAAAATTGAAAGATTTGTGTGAAGATTTGGGAGCTACTGCTGCAATTAAAGAGTGAATTCAACTCATCAATAGTTGAATTGAAGAAATCTCGAGTTTGGATCTTATCGAAATTCAATTTGGATCTCTAGGGTTTCGGATTAGGGTTCTTGGGTTTGAAATTAGGGTTTTCGATTTGTCCTCAATAAGAACAAATCGAAAGTTATTTGTTAAATCCAAAAAGTTGCTGCAAAATTGAGTTTGAGTTTGACACTATCGACATCGAAGTAAGGTTCTTCAAGTTTGGTTTGGTTTCAAGATCACTACTTTAAGTTTCACTTAAGTGTTTGCTACTAATTGTTTGTTCTTCAAGTAGGTCACAAGAAGAGCGATTTAATCCATACAAGTTGTTCTTATTAGACCTATTGAAGCTAAGGAGTGGTAAAAGGCAAGAGTGTGTGAGACTATCAGAGAGATTAGAGGGTTGAAGTCGACCCATAGTTGAATGTAAACACGAGTGAAAGTTGTGGTAAACACGTGTGTTTGAGTGTGAGGATTTTCTTTATCTTTACTAATCTTTTATTGCAGGTACAATGGGAGATCGAAGGGATGGAGAAAATCAGGCCGAAAACTTGGCTACTTTGTTGCAAAACCTAGTGCAACGAATGGACAATTTGTCTACTCGAATGGATTTAAGAATGGATACCTTGGCTAATGAAGCTCATCAAGTGAGAGAGGCCCAAAATCAACATCGGGTTAATCATGCTCAACTACCACCACCAAGGAGGCAATTGGGTGTTGAAATAGGTGATGATGCAATGAGGGAGCCTCGAGCTCCTAGGGCAGCCGCTAGGGGAGGTCCGTTAGATCGTTTGAGAGAGCAAGAAGCTGGAGGAGAAGCTTATTTGGATAACTTGTGTCCAAGGAGATTTGGTTATAGAGATGAGCCAAAAGATAATATTAAGTACAAGATTCCTAAGTTCAATGGAAGGGGAACTCCAGAAGATTACTTGGATTGGGAATCAAAGTTGGATATGTACTTCGACTATCATCATTTTGCAGAGACAAAGAAGGTACAAATTGCCATCCTTGAGTTTGTTGAGAATGCATTAAATTGGTGGAATCAATTGGTACAAGCTAGGAGGCGAAATAGGGAGAGGCCAATTGATACATGGGATGATTTGAAGAGTGCTATGAGGTGAAGATTTGTGCCAAGTTACTACATTAACTCTTTATACCAACGTTTGCAAGCTTTGAGGCAAGGGTCTAAGAGTGTTTATGAGTATTATGCAGAGATGATATTGTTGATGTCTAGGGCTGAAGTTGAAGAAGCTCCACAAGCCACTATGGCTAAGTTTCATGTTGGATTGAATAGAGAGATTCATAACATTGTTGAGATGCAACAACACTATGATCTAAAGGAGATGTTACCAAATGCATTGAAGGCCGAGGGTCAAGTGAAGAGGAATAGTTAGGCCAAGAAGAGTTACACATCATCTAGTATCTCATGGAAAACTCCTTACAAGAAAGATGAAAGAATGCTATACAAGGAGAAAGAGAGTTTGAAGAAGGAATTCATTAGTCCTAAAACCGAAAGTAAGGGTTCAAGCTCATCATCTAAATCTCACATTAAGTGCTTTAAGTGTCAATGATTTGGACATTATGCTAAAGACTGCATAAATAAGAAGGTGATGTATTTTAATAAATATGGTGAGCTTTTGAGTGAAGAGGAAGGTGATTTTAACATAGACTCTAATGGGAATGGAGATGATGAAAGGGATGATGATGAGGCTGCAATTGATGATGATGATGGTGAAGAGTTGGCTCCACTTAAGAGTTTGGTGGCAAGGAAAACTTTGAGTGCCTATGTGAAGGGAGATGTTAAGAATCAAAGGGAGAATCTATTTCACACTAGATGTTATGTGAATGGAAAACCAAGTGGTGTGATTATAGATGGAGGGAGTTGTACAAATATAGCTAGTGTTTATTTGGTGAAGGAGTTGCAACTACCTACTTCGAAACATCCCAAACCCTATAGCTTAGGTTGGTTCAATGATAGAGAAGAAAATTAGGGTTAACAAACAAGTTTTGGTTTCACTTTCTCTTGGTAGGTACAAAAAGGACGTGTTGTGTGATGTTTTACCGATGCAAGCTTGTCATGTTTTGCTCGGGAGGTCATGGCAATTTGACAACAAAGTGCATCATGATGGGGAAACAAATAAGTATTCTTTTGTCAACAATAAGGTACCTATCACTTTAATTCCTTTATCACCTCAAGAAGCTTTAAAAGACCAATTAAAATTGAAAGAGGAATTTGCTAAAATGGATGCTGAATTTAGAGCTAAAGAAAAGAGTAAGATCGAATCTGGATTAGAGGTTTGTGGCATTGAAACTAGTTTTGGGTGAAAAGAAAGAGAACTCTAGGAAAGTTAGCAAAGAGTGTATGTTAGCTACTAAGAGTGAGATTAAAAGAGCTTTGCATAAGAATTCTTACATGATCTTATTCTTTTTTCGAATTACACTAATGAGTACTAATAACCTAGCTGGAAATCTTCCAAGAAATATTGTTTCTCTTTTGAATGAATTTGCAGATGTATTTCCATAGGAGATTCCTAGTGGATTACCACCCGTTAGAGTGATTGAACATCAAATTGATTTCATCCCTGGATCACAAATTCCCAATAGGCCAGCCTATAGAACAAATCCTGATGAGACTAAGGAGTTGGAGAAACAAGTTGGAGAGTTGCTTGAAAGGGGTATGTGCGAGAGAGCCTTTCTCCATGCGTTGTTCCTGTGCTACTTGTTCCAAAGAAAGATGGAACTTGGAGAATGTGTGTTGATTGTCGAGCTATCAACAACATAACAGTTAAGTACGTCACCCTATACCTAGACTTGATGATATGTTAGATGAATTGCATGGTGCTTGTGTTTTTTCTAAGATAGATCTTAAGAGTGGGTACCATCAAATTCGCATGAAAGAGGGTGATGTGTCGAAACGTTCGGGTCTGGGGAACCCTGCCGTCACGACGTTGGTAATGGAGGAGTCGCCACTAATCTTTTTTGCTTAGGTGTGATTAGCCAGCTATCCGATTATTAAGTCTAATATTAACCTAAGCTTGGAGAAGGTAATACTAAACCTAATCCAGTCTGCTTAACTTGAGTCTATGGGTTCGGGAGTCGGTTACGCTCGGGGAAGGATTAGCACCCCCGAGACGCCCGTCAAACGACGGTACCTCTAGTCTAAACTAAATCTAATGGGTTAATACTAAATGGTTGCTTTTAAATCTTAATCTGATTATTAAAAGGGTCATAAAAAGAAAATAAAACCATTTTTGAAAACGATATCGAGAATTCGAAGAATATAATCGAACACTGTCGATTATTCCAATCACGATTCTCTTTCACTGTTTGTTCCCTTATTGATCCTTTCCTCTTCGAAAAGGAAATTTTGAAAATGCTGTGACAAAATCTTTTTACCATTTGATTTTTCTAAAAACTTACCAATTTTATTAATTTCCAAAAATCTCCTTTCGGAATTCTTTATTTTCCAGAACCTTCTTCTGGAATTATCCAAACTTTTATTTTCCAAAATCTCCTTTTGGGTTAAAAAGGGTTCTATTTGAAAATGCTTACCTTGAAATCTCTTGATTTACTAATTTCTTAATTTTGAAAATCGAATAAGAGAACACTGATTTTTGAAAAATGTTTTTTGGAGGAAAATGATCTTTTTGTATTTTCTTGATTATGCTTAAATTAGAAAGAAAAGTAAGACTGAATGCAGATGATGCATGAACTGGTATATTTTAGTCTTTTAATTAGTACACAACGATATACTTGAAATTAATCCGAGACCCTTCCCACGCATTATGGGGGTATCTCGAAGGTAATCCAATCTCGGAGCGGGAACCAAGAATTTGTACCCAAGTACATTTACTTGGGACCCACCCGTCATCGTAAAAGATCGTTGTTTACCAATTCTTATCTACCTAACTCGTATGAATGACAAGTAGAATGCATGAAGGATTGCTTTTAATTATATGCATTAATACGGTCTACCCGAAATCAATTTCACAAACCCTTCCCATCATTATGGGGGTATTTGGGGAAAAGATTGGTCTAAAAGAGGCTTCCAGATGTTCGTACCTGAGTACATTTATCTAGAAGACCCTTTATCTCAGCAAAAGACAGGCATTAATACATCTCAATAACAAGGTGATATATGATGCATGTATATAGTAAAATTCTACTTCTACTAATTACTAGCTATTATAGACCAAGGCCAAACCGGGCCAATTATTAAATTAACTATAACTAAAGAAAGAAAATAAGACTTATGGGTCGGACTGGGCTTACTGGAGACTTTTCTGCACACTAAAGAAAAATGATCAGTAATATTCAGGCAATAACACACAATTTGTATCATATTGAGACAAATCAAAGATCCAAATTTGACCAAATGATAACCATTATTCCAAAAATTTCTTAATTACCTTCCAAGTTAATCCTTATTTGTGAAAATTAGATCTCAATTCCAAGTTTAATTTCCTTAAAATTGAAATTAGCCCAAAGTGTCTTACATATCATCTTCAAGCTAACTTCAATCAAAGAAAATCTTTACTTTAAATTGAGACCCCATTTCTGATTGAGCTAAAAAAGACCCTATTTTTATGCCTATTTTACTATGTTTTTAGACCCATTTATGCTTAATTATATGCTATTTTATTAATATTTGTGTTTTTAGTCTTTAAGTGATGTGAAAATGAGAAATTGTTATTTTTCCACTATTTTTGGAGCTATTTTGATGACTTTTTACACAGATTTGAGCAAAGCAATTTTGAGCATAGATTTGGAGATTCGAAGTTCGTGTTTGAAGACCATTTGAAGATAAATTGGAGACTTGAAGACCATTGAAGATTTATTTCAAGAGGAAGAATTGAAGAATTGGAGCTTTAATTGAAGATAAGCCATGGACAAGCCCTTAAGCTTTGGTATTTATGGATAATTTATATGAGAAAATACTCAGCCCATATAAGATATTAATTGGAATTAAAATCTCAATTAATGACTCCTAAATCCAAGGAAATATCAAAATCCCGTAGATTCCCGATTCTAGTCCTAACAGGATTAGGATTCAGGAGCAGTTATGGTAGAAAATTCATAACTTTCTGCTCAGACCTCCGATTGAAGCCCATGAGTACTCGTTGGAAAGCTAACTCCGATATCTACAAATTTCCTTTGAAGTCCAAGACCCAGTTCTGCCGTTTTCAAGCCTGCAAATTCCGTTGAAGTTTCTGCATGAATTCATCAAAAATTCAGGATCCTATTTTGACTTGGATTCTACTCTAGGAAGACTTTTAATCAGACTTGGAGACCAAGTTAGACCCTAAAACCGACCTAGACTCCTTTCCAAGTTAGGATTGGAATTCTTAGGGTTAGTTCCACTATAAATAGCCACCTCCTGTATCACAAATCACACACCTACATACCACACACATAGATAATTTCTTTTCTTCTAGTTTTCTTCTAGTTTTTAGGCAAAGGGTGCGCCACCCCCTATAGCCATAGGGAGGTGCGGCATACCTAGGTATTTTGCAAGGAGATTTCGCCCCTCCAAGGTCCTGTAAGTACTCTTATGCCTCTCATGGAAAATCCATGAGTAGCTAAATTCTTAATACTTCTGATCCTTTGGTGAATTCAATCAATTAAATATGGTGAGATTTCTGTTCTTATAATTTGGTATTTTATTCTTGATAGATAGCATGTTAAACTCTGTTTTAATTCTACAATCTTGATCTTTATTGATTTATGTGGCCACTAAAGAGGTAATTTGAGAGATTGTTGGCTAGATCAAACAAGGTTGACGCATGAGTTTGATTGTGTGTAGCAAGTTAGCCGCGCTTGACGGCGGGTTAATTGGGTTTGCATGCCAGTGATCAGATTTATCAGGTTGTTGTATGGTTTTATTTATTAAGCATGTGTGAAAGAACTATAAAGTTGATCTTAATGCTTTGAATCCTAGCAAATCTTTAAGGCTTGACGGCTAATTAATTAGTTAGGAGGAAAAAGGGGTAATTTAAGGCTTGACGGCTAATCTTATCTAAATAGCATGTTAGGGTTTTCCCTAGACCAGTTATAATCATGAATTTAATATTGAATTTATCTTTTAAATCAAGGACCCATAATTAATTTGATTGTTTTCTACCATTGGTGAAGAAGTATATCCTTAATTATTGGTTTCTTTCTTATTTGCTATAGACTTAGATTTAATTTAGTTTGCTTTGTTTTCTAGTTTAATTGCTTTCTGTCAATCTCTGTTTTCTGTGTTGTTTTTGAGAGATTTTAAGGACTAAATTTTCGGATAAAATCTATCACCTTTCTCTGTGGGATCGACCCCTACTTGCCCTATCTACTTAGTTAGGAGTTTGTTGGGATTTTATTTTTATGATTGTTGACGACCGATCATAAATTTTGGCGTCGTTGCCAGGGAAGGGAACTTTTTCTGGTTTTTGCCAGGGGAAGGAAAATAGACTCATCTGAAGACGAATCCTGCGAATTTTCTCTTTGTGTTTGAGTTTCTGCGTTTTTAATATAAAAAAAAAATTTGTTTTGTTTTCTGCGTTTTTAGTTTGCGTTTTTTTTTGAAAAAAAAAAAGTTTGTTTTGTGTTTTGCGTCGGAAAAAAAAATTATTTTTGCGTCATAACAATTTTTGTTTCTGCGTCATAAAAAAAAGTTTTTGCGTTTTTCTAAAAAAAAAAAGAGTTTTTGCGTCATAAAAAAAAGAAAATTTTTTGTGTCTGCGTTTTTTATATTTTCTTTTATTTTCTGTCTTTTAACTTTAATTTTTGTTTAAGAACTTTTACTACTAACAATTTTTCTTTTAAGTTTTTTAGTTTTTCTAGGAAGCTGCATGCCAAAGACAAGAAGTAGTGGCAAAGAAGATTTTGAATTTGATCCAGAGCCAGAAAGAACACTATTTTCGCTAAGGAAGGAGAAATCAAATCGACAACAAGAAGAGGAGTCATCCAAATTCGAGTTCTCAATCAACTTCTCCTAGATCTGCTGCTTCAACATCATCACAAGACATGGCAAACGAAAAACCTAAAACCCTGAGAGAGCTTTCTGCACCAAACGTCAATGCACAACGCTTAGCAATTCGATACCCAGATACGACTGCAAATTGTGAGATTAAATCTGGATTTATTCAGATTTTACCCAAATTTCATGGTCTGTCTGGAGAAGATCCTCACCGACATCTAACCGATTTCCAGATTGCCTGCACATCAACAAATATTCAAGGTATTACTGAAGACCAATTCAAGCTAAGAACCTTTCCGTTCACTCTTGTGGATCGTGCAAAAGATTGGTTGTACCTCTTACCAACCGGTTCAATCACATCCTGGACGAGCCTTAAGAAGTTGTTCTTGGAAAAGTACTTTCCTGCCCATAAGGTATCAAGTATAAGGAAGGAGATTTGCGGAATTAAGCAACGCCATGGAGAAACAATGCACGAATATTGGGAACGTTTCAAGACACTATGTGCGAGCTGCCCCAATCATCAAATCATTGAACAGTTGCTGATCCAATACTTCTACGAAGGATTACTACCGTTTGACAGATCTTCCATAGATTCTGCAAGTGGAGGTGCTTTCATAGACAAAACTCCCACCGACGCTTGGACTTTAGTGGAGAACATGGCTGCCAACACTCAACAATTCGGATCTTGAGAAGACTATTCAAGACAAGGCGATACAAGAAGAATCAATGAAGTCTCTACCCATTCCACCTCACTGGAGCAACAACTTCAAGAAACAAATCAGCAAGTCGCTGCACTCACTGATTTATTCAATGTGAATTTTTCAAGTGTGCCTAAGATTTGTGGTATTTGTAAACAAGGACACTACACTGATAAGTGCCCTTCTTTGGAAGACACCGCGCAAGAAGTCAATGCTGTTGGAATGCAGGGAGCATATTAAAGGAAGCCTGAACCTTATTGGAGAGCCGAGCAACCAAGTCAACAATATGGGAACCAAGGTAACTATCAAAGAAGGCCAATGAATTATCAAAGGCCTAATTTCCAACAATCTTCACAAGCTATCGAGATGCAACAATTGAGAGAAGCTATGGAGATGATGAAGAAACAAATCAGTCAATTGGCTAGTGACATGAGTGAACTCAAGATACAAGGTCAACAAAGGATCCCATCGCAACCAAAGGTGCCTCCGAAGGAGAACGTAAGTGCAATCACTTTAAGGAGTGGAAAAGAGTTGGAAAACCCCTATCCAACCCATGCCGCACAAGATGAAGGAGAGCCGAGCTACACCAAAGAAGAATTGCAAGTGCCTGACAAAGAAATCAAGATCGAAGACGAGCCCAGAAGAGATGGCGCAACCACCATGGAAAAAGCCAAGGAGACCGCCGCCGACAAGAAGGATTCAAAGACTGATGTTGCGCCACCTTTTCCATCAAGATTGAAGAAGTCAAAGAAAGAAGATGATGATCCAGATATTTTGGAGATACTGCGCAAAGTTGAGGTCAACATCCCACTTCTTGATGCCTTTCAACAAATTCCAAATTATGTAAAGTTACTTAAGCAACTTTGTACCAACAAGAAAAGGTTACAAGGTAAGATAAGTGCTGGAGTTAATGTCTCTGCCGTTATTCAAAAGAGTTTACCTCCTAAGTGCAAGGTTCCAGGTACGTTTTCTACTACTTGTTCTATTGGAAAAAGAGTCATAGAGAATGCTATGCTAGATCTAGGTGCATCTTTAAGCGTAATACCTTTTTCTTTTTAACAATCTTTAAATCTTGGTCCTTTGAAAACTACTGATGTGATTCTGCAGTTAGCTGATGGATCTTTGCTTCATCCCAAAGGTGTTCTAGAGAATGTCTTAATTCAAGTTGAACACTTGATTTTTCCTATTGACATCTTCGTTATGGAGATGGAACATTCGAAGGATCAATGTTCTCATTTATTAGGAAGACCTTTCTTAAGAACTTCCCATACCAAGATTGATGTATTCGATGGTTCATTGATCATGGAATTCGACGGTGATGTGATTCACCCTAGAATTTCATCTCAATCGCCATTGAACTCTAACAAGTTTGTTTGTGTTGTGAGTGCTAAGAAAGAAGCCAGTGGAGAATCTTCATCAACAAAGCCTGATCAGATTGCCAAAGGAAGACAAAGGATAAAAGACATTCGACAACGCTACGACTAGATTTTCCACCAATTTTGGGGGAGATTTAAGAAGTTGTGCATCGATTGCCCTCAACATGGATACAATAGAAGATCTCTTATCCAAATCTTCTATGGAGGATTAGGACTTAAAGATCGAGTTCTTATTGATTCCTTTAGTCGCACTCCAATATTGAAGAAAACCCCGGAGAATGCATATTATGCGTTTGAAGAATTATCCAGAAGGACGAAGTTTTCAACCTCAAAGAAGAAACAAAAAGCCAATAAGCATGGAGTTCAGCCACAAGGAGAGAAGCAGAAGATGGAAGCCAAGGAACCAAAGGAAGACGCTCAAGGAAATGATCGAGCCAACCCAGCCGGCCAATACCCGGCTATGGCACGACCATCCTCGACATGGCCCGGACGGAACCGGCCATACCCAAGCCGCCCCGAGCCACATGCCCGGCCATGGCCCAGCCACCCGAGCCATCTACCTGGCCATGCCAGACCTCATCCGCGCCATCCGACCGGCCAGCCGCGCCACCAGCCCAGTCATCCGTGCCTTCCTCCGCGCCCTTCCAGGCCTCAGCCGAGCCATCTGCCCAGCCATGCCCGGCGTTACGAGCACCCTCCGCGCCACTTGCCTGGTCCAGACCGGCTACTGTCCTGGCCATCTCAAGCTTCTACCCAGCCATATCCGCCGATTGCCACGCCACTACTAAGCCATTATCGGCCATTCACCGTGACACCACCGGTTAAGCCCATGGCACCACCGGCCATGCCCGTGCCATCACCATTCCAAGCCGTCACATACCCTGTGATGATTTCAAGTCTTGATAAAATTCAACTTGAAGTTCTCAAAGCCATCAATGATACTCTCAAAATCATTATGGACTTGTTGAAGGAATATACCCATAATTCCTTCACCCTTGAAGAATAATTTCTTTAAGGCAGTCTAGCTAAAGACTCTTAAAGAAAGGCGCTTATTGGGAGGCAACCCAATGATTTTACATGAAGAACCAAAGGAGAGCAAATGGAGCTTAATTTGGACGATTGCAAGAGGAATTCAAAAGAAGTCCAGTTTCAGAAGCAATGATGGAGCTTATGCCTGCAAACAGAGAAGCTTTCTTTAACTCTATCTCTTTAATCTTCCTTGCATTATTTTGTCTTGTGTGATTATTGCTTTGATTGCTTGCCTGTTCTTTGATGTGAATTAATTGTTAGTGTTAGTTTTTATTTCATGCATTTAAATAAATTACATGAGCATGCATAATTGTTTATGTAAATTTCATATGTGGTTCCACATTGAGGACAATGTGTCTTTTAAGTGTGGGGGAGAGAGTCTAGTTTAATAGAGAGTATGCATGCATTAATTGATCATAATCTTAATTAATGACATCCTAAGCATTCTTTAATCCTGAAAATTTTGAAAATTTTGCATGTATTGAGTGAATTGATTTAATGATGATTGAAGAATACTTAGAATTTTAAAGAAAATTTTATTTGATTGATTGATTTATAGCATGATATCTGATTTCTTAGATTAGGTATAATTAGAGTTTTGTGATATGATCTTATTGTTTATTATTTCTATGAATACCTATTTCTAGAACTTATGTTTAATTTTTATTGAAATTACAATTATGAAAGTATGTTATGGATATGTCAAGAACAAGTGTGGGGGACTACTTATATAAAAGGGTAGTTAAAAAAAAAATTGTTTTAAAAAAGAAGTGCTTTCATGCAAGAGGAGAAGAGGTATTTCTGCATACTTTATAAAAATTTATTAATCCATTGTTGTCACTCTTTTCTTTAACAAAAGGAGTTAGTAACCCTTGGAAAGAGGATAAGAGGCATGGAATTGCAGAAATATTGTCCCTCTAAAAAAATAAAAGAAGGAGTCCTTCTAGAGTGCTAGTAGCCTCAAAAATGGGAGTTAGTAACCCCAAATCATGAACACTTCGAGGTTAGTAACCTCAATTTTCTAAAAATCAAATACCCTTTAAAAATCTATTATAACCCGCACGAAAACCCTTGATTTGTATCTGTGATATGCATTCATTTGAGTAATGGAGATAAAGATGAAGACATAAGCTTATGGAAAGAAGTAGTTATAGGATGTAATGAATGGTAAGTGATTAGAACTACTTTAATTATGGTTACTTAAGAATAAAAATGCTTGCTATTTATTGATCTTTTGAATTAAGTGCTCTTATGATTCTTTGTTATTTTGATTTCATAATTATGTTGATCCTTAATATGTGTATGCATTCAAAGTTTTTAAAAAGTTTAAATTAAAATGAAATTTTGATTTGCATTAGTTTAGGATTGTAGGGTTGTTTTTAGGTGTTTAAATTTAGTAAGTTCATAGTTTTCTACACTAGTTTGCTAGGGACTAGCAAAGATTTAGTGTGGTGGAAATATGATTGAGCTAAAATTGACCCTATTTTTATGCCTATTTTACTATGTTTTTAGACCCATTTATGCTTAATTATATGCTATTTTATTAATATTTGTGTTTTTAGTCTTTAAGTGATGTGAAAATGAGTAAATTGTTATTTTTCACTATTTTTGGAGCTATTTTGATGACTTTTTACACAGATTTGAGCAAAGCAATTTTGAGCATAGATTTGGAGATTCAAAGTTCGTGTTTGAAGACCATTTGAAGATAAATTGGAGACTTGAAGACCATTGAAGATTTATTTCAAGAGGAAGAATTGAAGAATTGGAGCTTTAATTGAAGACAAGCCATGGATAAGCCCTTAACCTTTGGTATTTATGGATAATTTATATGGGAAAATACTCAACCCATATAAGATATTAATTGGAATTAAAATCCCAATTAATGACTCCTAAATCCAAGGAAA
>AWUE01024669.1:0-22628 GCA_001974825.2 Corchorus olitorius
AAACGTCCCTATATAAAGGGAGGCCATTCTCAGGTTTCAGGCAGATTCCGCATCTCTAGAACATTTCTCCCGAGAAATCAAAAACCAGCTCCTGCAAGTCTAACAAAACTTGCTCCGCGACAAAAAACCAAGCTCCGTGCTTATTTTCTCTCTGGCTCTGCGCCATTTTCACCCTGTTCATCACGAGTTCTTCACTCGTTCTTCATATTTTTCTATTTAGATCTTGTCTCCGGACAAACAAACACTCTTTTAGTGTGTTTTTCTCTTGTTTTCAATCTTGTCTCCGGACATACAAACACTGTACACGTGTTCTTCATTCAGAAATAACAAATCAGTTTGTTATTTTCTTTTCAATTTCAATCACAATCAAAGCAGATCTCTCAGATCTGATCCAAGAAAGAGGAAGGCCCAGTTTTTGAGAAGCAGTTCGTGTGGATCCAATGATTTAGATGCTCCGGTGTGACTTTGATCCAGTCCCCACAATCGTTCTGATCTTTTAATCTGCTGCTACGCGCACCAGATTTCGTTTTTACAACCTCTTTGTCAATTTCAGCAAATTGACTGGCACGCCCTTACGTTGTCATAAAGAATTCTCCACGAAAACTCTAGCAAGAGATTTTTGGCGCAACAAGTGCCGCCAGACACCCAGATTTGTTAATTTCAAGTCTTGATAAAATTCAACTTGAAGTTCTCAAAGCCATCAATGATACTCTCAAAATCATTGTGGACTTGTTGAAGGAATATACCCATAATTCCTTCACCCTTGAAGAATAATTTCTTTAAGACAGTCTAGCCAAAGACTCTTAAAGAAAGGCACTTATTGGGAGGCAACCCAATGATTTTACATGAAGAACCAAAGGAGAGCAAATGGAGCTTAATTTGGACGATTGCAAGATGAATTCAAAAGGAGTCCAGTTTCAAAAGCAATGATGGAGCTTATGCCTGCAAACAGAGAAGCTTTCTTTAACTCTATCTCTTTAATTTTCCTTGCATTATTTTGTCTTGTGTGATTATTGCTTTGATTGCTTGCATGTTCTTTGATGTGAATTAATTGTTAGTGTTAGTTTTTATTTCATGCATTTAAATAAATTACATGAGCATGCATAATTGTTTATGTAAATTTCATATGTGTTTCCACATTGAGGACAATGTGTCTTTTAAGTGTGGGGGAGAGAGTCTAGTTTAATAGAGAGTATGCATGCATTAATTGATCATAATCTTAATTAATGACATCCTAAGCATTCTTTAATCCTGAAACTTTATAAAAATTTTGCATGTATTGAGTGAATTGATTTAATGATGATTGAAGAATACTTAGAATTTTTAAGAAAATTTTATTTGATTGATTGATTTATAGCATGATATCTGATTTCTTAGATTAGGTATAATTAGAGTTTTGTGATATGATCTTATTGTTTATTATTTCTATGAATACCTATTTCTAGAACTTATGTTTAATTTTTATTGAAATTACAATTATGAAAGTATGTTATGGATATGTCAAGAACAAGTGTGGGGGACTACTTATATAAAAGGGTAGTTAAAAAAAATTGTTTTAAAAAAGAAGTGCTTTCATGCAAGAGGAGAAGAGGTATTTCTGCATACTTTATAAAAATTTATTAATCCATTGTTGTCACTCTTTTCTTTAACAAAAGGAGTTAGTAACCCTTGGAAAGAGGATAAGAGGCATGGAATTGCAGAAATATTGTCCCTCTGAAAAAATAAAAAGAAGGAGTCCTTCTAGAGTGCTAGTAGCCTCAAAAATGGGAGTTAGTAACCCCAAATCATGAACACTTCGAGGTTAGTAACCTCAATTTTCTAAAAAATAATAAAATCAATTACCCTTTAAAAATCTATTATAACCCACACGTAAACCCTTGATTTGTATCTGTGATATGCATTCTTTTGAGTAATGGAGATAAAGATGAAGACATAAGCTTATAGAAAGAAGTTGTTATAGGATGTAATGAATGGTAAGTGATTAGAACTACTTTAATTATGGTTACTTAAGAATAAAGGTGCTTGCTATTTATTGATCTTTTGAATTAAGTGCTCTTATGATTCTTTGTTATTTTGATTTCATAATTATGTTGATCCTTAATATGTGTGTATGCATTCAAAGTTTTTGAAAAGTTTAAATTAAGATGAAATTTTGATTTGCATTAGTTTAGGATTGTAGGGTTGTTTTTAGGTATTCAAATTTAGTAAGTTCATAGTTTTCTACACTAGTTTGCTAGGGACTAGCAAAGATTTAGTGTGGGGAATTATGATTGAGCTAAAAAAGACCCTATTTTTATACCTATTTTACTATGTTTTTAGACCCATTTATGCTTAATTATATGCTATTTTATTAATATTTGTGTTTTTAGTCTTTAAGTGATGTGAAAATGAGAAATTGTTATTTTTCACTATTTTTGGAGCTATTTTGATGACTTTTTACACAGATTTGAGCAAAGCAATTTTGAGCATAGATTTGGAGATTCGAAGTTCGTGTTTGAAGACCATTTGAAGATAAATTGGAGAATTGAAGACCATTGAAGATTTATTTCAAGAGGAAGAATTGGAGCTTTAATTGAAGACAAGCCATGGATAAGCCCTTAACCTTTGGTATTTATGGATAATTTATATGGGAAAATACTCAGCCCATATAAGATATTAATTGGAATTAAAATCCCAATTAATGACTCCTAAATCCAAGGAAATATCAAAATCCCGTAGATTCCCGATTCTAGTCCTAACAGGATTAGGATTCAGGAGCAGTTTTGGTAGAAAATTTATAACTTTCTGCTCAGACCTCCGATTGAAGCCCATGAGTACTCGTTGGAAAGCTAACTCCGAGATCTACAACCTTCCTTTGAAGTCCAAGACCCAGTTCCGCCGTTTTCAAGTCCGAAAATGCCGTTAAAGTTTCTGCACGAATTCAGCAAAAATTTAGGATCCTATTTTGACTTGGATTATACTCTAGGAAGACTTTTAATCCAACTTGGAGTCCAAGTTAGACCCTAAAACCGGCCTAGACTCCTTTCCAAGTTAGGATTGGAATTCTTAGGGTTAGTTCCACTATAAATAGCCACTTCCTGTATCACAAATCACACACCTACATACCACACACATAGATAATTTCTTTTCTTCTAGTTCTCTTCTAGTTTTTAGGCAAAGGGTGCGCCACCCCCTATAGCCATAGGGAGGTGCGGCATACCTAGGTATTTTGCAAGGAGATTTCGCCCCTCCAAGGTCCTGTAAGTACTCTTATGCCTCTCATGGATTTTCCTAAATCCATGAGTAGCTAAATTCTTAATACTTATGATCCTTTGGTGAATTCAATCAATTAAATATGGTGAGATTTCTGTTCTTATAATTTGGTATTTTATTCTTGATAGATAGCATGTTAAACTCTGTTTTAATTCTACAATCTTGATCTTTATTGATTTATGTGGCCACTAAAGAGGTAATTTGAGAGATTGTTGGCTAGATCAAACAACAAGGTTGACGCATGAGTTTGATTGTGTGTAGCAAGTTAGCCGCGCTTGACGGTGGGTTAATTGGGTTTGCATGTCAGTGATCAGATTTATCTGGTTGTTGTATGGTTTTATTTATTAAGCATGTATGAAAGAACTAATAAAAGTTGATCTTAATGCTTTGAATCCTAGCAAATCTTTAAGGCTTGACGGCTAATTGATTAGTTAGGAGGAAAAAGGGGTAATTTAAGGGTTGACGGCTAATCTTATCTAAATAGCATGTTAGGGTTTTCCCTAGACCAGTTATCATCTTGAATTTAATATTGAATTTATCTTTTAAATCAAGGACCCATAATTAATTTGATTGTTTTCTACCATTGGTGAAGAAGTATATCCTTAATTATTGTTTTCTTTCTTATCTGTTATAGACTTGGATTTAATTTATTTTGTTTTGTTTTCTAGTTTAATTGTTTTCTGTTTAATTGCTTTCTGTCAATCTCTGTTTTCTGTGTTGTTTTTGAGAGATTTTAAGGACTAAATTTTCGGATAAAATCTATCACCCTTCTCTGTGGGATCGACCCCTACTTGCCCTATCTACTTAGTTAGGAGTTTGTTGGGATTTTATTTTTATGATTGTTGACGACCGATCAGCCGTTCTAAATCAACAATCATCAAGATCATAAAATTAAAACAGAGATTACATAAATATCAATCAAGATCAAATATCAAATTATAAGCACACAAATCTCACCATAATTAATTCGTTAAATTCACCAAAGGATAAGAAGTATTAAGAATTAAGCTACTCATGGATTTTTCTAAGAAAACTTACAAGACTTGAAAGGGCGGAATCTTCCCTTAGTAGACCTAAGGTAATCGCACCCCTCTATGCAAAGAGAAGGTGTTGACTCCCTTGACAAGAACTAGAAGAAAAGAAAAATAGAGGAAGAGAAAAAGATTATGAAAGATTGAATTGTGTTCTCTAAGGTTACATAAGGTGGGTATATATAGTGCAAGAGTCTAGGGCGGTATAGAGTCTTGACTTGGTCTCCAAGTTGCCTTAAATGCTTGTCGATTGATGTCTCATATCTTGTTCGAAAGCCTTCCTAGAACAAAAATTAGAGTGAAATTCGGACTCTAGAAAATTCTGGAATCGCACAGAAAATTCGACAGAAATTTTGGGCTTGAAGATGGCAGAACTGGGTTTTGGGCTTCAGGGTAAAGTTGTAGATCTCGGAGACCTCTTTCCAACGCCTACTCACACGCCTTATTTGGTGGTTTGAGCAGAAAGTTATGACCTCTTTACCGAGACTGCGCTGAATCCTAATCCAACTAAAACTAGTATGCGGGAATTGAATATTTCCTTGGGCTTGTGCGACACCAATTGGATTTTTAACTCCAATTGTGGACTCATATGGCCTGAATATTGACACATAAAATATTCATAATATCCATGGCTTCAGGACTTCAAAGTCTTCTCCAAAGCCTTATCTATAATCCTTCACGATTAAACCTCAATCCTCAATTCTTGCTTCTTGAAATAATTCTTCAATGGTCTTCATATCTTCAAATTATCTTTAATTAATCTTCAATCACGAACTTCGAATATTCAAATCTTCACTCCAAATTTCTAAGTCCATATTTGTGCAAAAAGTCATCAATTTAGCTCCAAAAATAGTGAAAAACAACAAGCTTCCACTTTTCTTGTCTTCAAGACCTAAAAACACAAATACTTGCAAAATAGGGTCAAAGTACACATAAAAATTCCAAAAAACATAAGAAAATGATCATAAAAATAGGGTCTATTTTTCCTCGATCATAATTTCCCCCACACTAAACCTTTGCTAGTCCTTAGAAAACTAATGCAGAAAAACTATGATGAATAAAATAAAAACCATTCTTTTCAAAGGAATATTTTTGAATACATACACATATCAAAGATCAATGCAATCATGAAATCAGAATAGCAAAGAATAATAAGAGTACTCAATTCAAAAGATCAAGAAATAGCAAGCATCTTTATTCTTAAGTAACCATAATTAAAGTAGTTCTCATCACTCATCATGCATCACATCCTATACTTACTTCTTTCTATAAGTTTGTGTACTCATCTTTATCTCCATTACTCAAAGGAGTGCATATCATGGATACAAATCAAGGGTTTTCGTGGGTTATAATAGATTTTTAAAGGGTAATTTTTTAGAAAATTGAGGTTACTGACCTCTGAAGTGTTCATGAGTAGGGGTTACTAACTCCCTTTATTTTTTATTTTGAGGCTACCAGCACTCTTTTTTTTTTTTCTAGAGGGACAATATTTCCGCAATTCCATGCCTCTAATCCTTTTTAAGGGTTACTAACACCCTTTTCTTTTAAAGAGTGACAACTATGGAAAGGTGAATAAGAAATACCTCTTCTCCTCTTTCATGAATACACTTCTTTTAAAAAAAAAATTAACTAGCCTTTTGTATAAGTAGTCCCCCACACTTGTTCTTGACATATCTATAATATACTGTCATAATTGTAATTTCAACAAGATTAAACACAAGTTCTAGAAATATATAATCATAGAAGCAATGAATTATAAGCTTTTATCACAAAATCTTATTATACCTAATTCTAAGAAATAAGATATCATGCTAAAAATCAATCAATGAACAAAGCATTCTTAAAAATTCTAAGCATTCATCAATCATAATCAAATCAATCAATTAATATATGCAAAATTCAAAAAATTTTCAAAATTTTCGAAAAAATTTATGGAATTTCTATGCATGTAGACTCTCTATTAGACTCTCTCCCCAACACTTAAAAGACACATTGTCCTCAACGTATGGATTTTAACAAAAAATCAAAAATTTTGAAATTTGAGATTTTTGGAAAAATTATATGAGTGCACATGTGTGAAAAGTGTGGTTAAAAATAGATAAATATGCAAACAACTAATTCAAGCCAAGGAAAAAGCAAGCAAAGCAAAAGCAATAATCAATAAAAACAAAGCAAAGCAAGAGAAATTAAATGGAGATACGGTTCAAGAAAGATTCTATATATCCTAGCATAAGCTCCTTTCGATTTATTCTTGCAAAGCGTAAGTTACATTTGCTCTCCTCTTGTATCCTTAATATGAAATCCTAAAAAGAAAAAGAAAAAATAAAAGAAAGAAAATTAAGGGTTGGTAAAAATATTGGGTTGTCTCCCAAGAAGCGCCTTTCTTTAAGGTCTTTGGCTAGACTGCCTTAAAAAAATTATTCTTCAAGGGTGAAGGAATTATGGATGTGTTCCTTTAACAAAACCACAATGATTTTGAGAGTATCATTGATGGCTTTGAGAACTTCAAGTTGAATTTATCAAGATTTTGAAATCATCAAAGGGTATGTAGCACAGGCTAGAGGTGGTAGCGTAGAGATGGCCGGTGGTGGCACGGGCTTGGCCAGTCTTGGCTCGGTGGTAACCGGTGGTGGCTCGGTTGTGGCCGATGGTGGCACGGTAGGATGCATGGGTAGCCAGGCCACAGCCGGCCTAGCTTGCTTATGCGGCACGGGCATAGCCGGTCCTGCCTGGGCCTTGTGTGCGGATGGCCGGGCAATGGCCGGTCGAGCTAGCTAGGTTGGCTCGATCATGGCCTTGGGCTTTCTCCTTTGGTGCTTTGGCTTCAATTCTTCGCTCCTCTCTTTGTGGCTGAACTCCTTGATGGTTGTTTGCTTTCTTTGGTGGTGGAACTCTTGGAGTTAGTGAATTTAGTGCTTGAGCAAAAGTTTCCAATACCAAGTATACTTCATCAGGGGCATTATCGAGCAAGGGAATTTAAGTAAGTGTGTAGACACCCATTTTTGTCCATATCCTTTCAATTTTAAACAGTTTATTTCTTAATGGGCAATAGGGTCACCTAGGGGCATTTTAGTCATTTGCACGTCCAGGGGCATTTTGGTCATTTGCACATTCAGGGGCATTTTGGTCATTTGCACATTCAGGGGCATTTTGGTCATTTTAAGTTCACATTTAATTTAGATTAACTATTTCATTTTAGTCATCTAAATTGCATTTTGAAAAAACCAAAAAAGTCTTAGCATGAGCACCTTTGGCATTTTTTGCATATTGCAAGGCTTAGCTTCATTTAGTAGTTGCATTTTAATCTTTTATTTAAGTCAATTTTATTTCTTAATTTACATAGGAAGCATTATGGTCACCTACTAGTTCATAGATAGCAATGCTCTACTTAATTAGCCTGCTCTTTATCTAAGTTGCATTTAGCATATCCTTTTTTTTTAGAAGTTACATTTGCCTATTCCATGTTTGATCTCATTTAGTAATTTGGTTAATCCATATGCATTTTAGGTTTTAGCATTACATATATGTTTGATTGCATTCAAAAAAGTATAAAAAAATTGGAAAGTTGAGAATCACAAAAAAAGGGAAATTTCATTAATGTTGGCTTTTACATTGCAAAATCCAAGAATTTGTCGCATCCCAAGTTACAAGAAATGAAAAAGAACATTGTTACAATTGTTTGCCCATCTGAGATGCTCCCTTGCCTATGGTTCCAGCCATATTCCTCTCTTTCAGGTACACTGGTTGACATAAAGATTTTTCAAAGACAATGGCCTTAAAAGGAAAATTGCCTAACCTGTAGGATAAAAGTGAGAAATGTTCCCCATGATCCGAAAAACATGTACACTATTGATTAGTGCACACACCAAAGGAGCAAAAAGAGCATGTGCGCTTGGGGAAAAGAGATTACTATTGGCCCTATTGAACACAAGGCAAGAGATCTAGTCTCAACCTTGAGATGTCAACAAGGCCGTGGAAAACAAGAGCAAATGCATTAGTAATGGACATGAGAAATTGCAGGGAAATGCAAAAACAAAACAGAATGAGGAAGTAAGCTAAGCAGATTTCAGTGGAAGGAACAACATAGGGAAATGCAGCACAATTATGAAATCAACAAGCAAATTTTGTTGTGCAAGAAAGGAGTACAGCAATGCAACTGATCATTGAGCGAAAGTTGCCCCAATTACTGAAAAAGACAACACGCCTAAAAGGGAAATGGCACCGCAGGCTCAAAACTCATCAAAGAACAACACATGAATCAAAACAAGGCACAAAGCAGGGGCATACACAAGAAGCATGAAGCACAGAAGCAGCATGACCAAGCACATAAGCAGCATTGGAAAGCCAAGACATACCATCATTCGGCCTATCCCCTGCACACCCAAATAGCAAGCATACAGCAGGCACATTGCATTTAATGTCTCTGTTTCAAGCAAGATAGGTGCACACACGATGACAAAGCATTAAGGCATCTAAGGGGACTACTTTAATGAAGGCCAATTTTTACTCAACAAAGAAATAGCAAGGGAATCGAAACAGAACAGAATAAAGCAGCCAACAAATTTCCTATGCTTTTTGGCAAGCACTGTTAATAAAGTCAGCTATGTATAGCAGTTTAGCAAAGAAGCAGCAAATAAGCAGAGATCATGCAAGGCTAAAATCTAGGGATTTAAAAGCTTTCAATTTAGCAAGCATGGAGCAGGAACATTCAAGTATCACAATATCATTGGCTTTTTCATGGCAAGTAATTAAACAAGTAAGCATACATTTTTTGGGCATATAGCAGCATATACACGCCATTTCCAGCAGCATTATCCAATCAAAGTAAAATAAGGATTCTAAGATCAACAGTAACAAGTTTCCCAAGCAGTTATATAGAGAGAGAAGATATCTGAAGAGATTCCTCCTTGCCAGCTCAGATTTCTCCCTTCCTTATCCCATTCACAACCGAATTGACCTGAGAAGAGATAAAATTGTTAGCTAAAATTGGGGAAGAAAAAAAACAGAAAAGAGAGACTCAATCTTCTCTCTGGAACCTCACACTCTCTCGGCCCATTCTCTAGTCTCTCCCTCTTATCCTCAAAAACGCACCCCTCTGGAGACGCTTCCCATTTTTTTTCCTCTCGAGACTCTAATCTTTTCTCTTTTCCACAACGATGCTCCCTCGATAACCTCTCTCAAGCTCTCCCCATTATTACATACAGAATTCTTCTCCATCCACACTCATCTTCTCTCTTTCACAATAATACAGACTCCATTTTCCCTCTCAACACTGCACACACACGGAACACAGACGGACACTCTCATTTTTTTCTCCTCAAACACACTCCCTCTACACAGAAAAAATCCACCACTACACACTCTACAGATCCACTGAAAATCTTCCTCCCTGGACTCATTGAAATCCTCTCCTCGGCTCGCTAAAAAAGAACCCACAGGTTCTCTTTCCATGCAATCTTCCTTTTTCTCTCTAAACTAGAAAATTAGGGTTCATATAAGGGGATTTGGGGTTTGACAAAATGAAAGGGTTTTCGTGAAATTGATGGAGCTAAGATGAAGCTTAGGGTTTGAAAGGTCGAAATCGGGAAACAGAATGGTGGTTGCAGGTTTCAAGTCTACCCGGATCGTAATTCTGAGTTCACGGCTTGGTTGTTTTCAATGAAAGTTTTGAGCTTTGTCATGGGTAAGGGGGAGTAAACTTCATTTTGGGGTTTGGAAGGATCGAAGTGGTCGAGTTCATGATCAACAGAGATAGATCTCTATTGAGCAACAATGGTGAGTTGAAAGAGAAGAAGAAGACAGCGAACTGAATGAGGGAGAAGAAGAAAATAGGCTTGACATAAAGGGGACCTTGTAATCAAACAGCGCCGTTTTAAGAAATGGAAATCACAACATAATTTGGTAAGTTCCAACCTTCATCAATTTAGTCCTTCCTGATTTGATTCATGCGATTTGGTGCCGTTTATTGCAATTTTAGTCAATTTAAGGCTTGTTTTGCTTCAAGTTAGAGTTTACTTTTGATAAATAGGTCTGTTTTGAGTTATTCATAATAAATTTAGGTTTAAAGGTGTTTGCTTGTTATGTTAAGTTGAGATTTAATTAACATTTAGCTTGGTTAATTCAAAGTTTAATTTTTGTCTAAAATGTAAAGTTTTATTTTCATGAGTTAGGATTTGTTTAAAGTATGGATTTTTGATCTAAAGTTTAGATTTTTTTTACTTGAAAATTAGTTCATAATTAATCTAGAGTTTGTTCACTTTAAATATGTTATTAGATTCTACATAATGAATTTTGGTCAAAAAAACATTAACTTGGTAATTGATATAAGCTAGGGTTGAAATTAGAATAGTAATTATGTCAGTTTAATTTAATTTATTTGGATCTTGTTTTGCTTACATAAGATAAGTTTTTTTTTTTTTAGATTTTCTTCCATGTTTGGGGCTTCAAAATTTCTATTGGGTTTTAAAAACGTTTGGGCTTGGGTTTGTTGTTAATCCATTCACGTGTCAATTAGTTCACATAAGCATTATAATTTATTCTCTTGTTCACATAGAGACTTAAGTTAGTTTTTAGAGATTATGCTAGAATTGTGCAATTAGGTTCTTCATTTACATTATTGATTTTTAATTCATGCGATTTGATCCCTGAACTTTGTTAATTGTTTTCTTGATGTGCAGAAAGGTCCCCAGTTTGTCCAATTCGCCCTTTAGCTTTTTTAATTTTCTTTTAGTTTATTTGTTAATTCAATTATATTTGGGCTTGTAATTAATTTAAGTTAGTTTGATAATTAGTAGTTAAACACATGCATGCGATGTCTATTTCCGGTTATTATAATTGTCTGCATTTCATGCCACCATTATAAGTTCGATTAATAAAGAGGCGTTTTAACTATGACGGGCTAATCTCGGGTAAAGGTGCTCGGGCACGACCTCTCGAGATTTCACCTCGAGATTGAATGATCTTCACGAATATCCCTGGAGGGCTGGGCTAGGTTCATGAAGGCCAATTCAAGTAAACTCCTTTTTATCAATCAACTAATAAAACAGATTTTGCATTCATCATTTCATACATGCATTAAATAATATTTAGGTCAAATTTGAAGAAAAAAATGAAAAAAATGGAAAAATCAGAAAATTAAAAGGATGTAATAAAATGTGTTTTCAACAAATTGTTTTTTTTTCTCAGATATGTTCTCTTATTTTCAAAATTAAGAAATGGGTAATCCAAGAGTTTTTTAAGGTAAGCAATTTAAAAAAAAAAAAGAAGAATGTTTTTTAATTAAGCAATCCAAAAGAAGGCTTTAGAAATTAATGAAATTGATCAAGTTTTTTTTCAAAAAAGGCAAAAAAAGGGTAAAAGATTTTATCACAACATTTTCAAAATTTCTTCCCGGTACAGAAGAGCCAACAAGAGAACAAACAGTGGAAGAGAATCGTAATAGAATTAATTGACGGTGTTCGATTATATTCTTCGAATTCTCGACATTGGTTTTAAAAATGCTTTTATTTTCTTTCATAACCGTTTTGAATAATAATCAAGATTAGAAGCAACCAACTTTTCTTTTCGACCCAGTAGATCTAGTTAGATTAAGAGGTACCGTCACTTGACGGGCGCTCCAATGGTGCTGATCCTTCCCTGGGCGTAATCGACTCCAGAACCTAGATTTAGGTTATAAAGACCGGACCTTAGGTTTAGTGGGTTCATTGCCGAGCTTTTGGACTCAACTTAGCTTAAGTGGCAATTAGGTGACTAATCACACCTTAGAATTTTGATCAGTGGCGACTCCATTTCCAAAGTCGTTTCGACAGGGTTCCCAGGACCCGAACGTTTCGACAGCTTGGCGACTCCGCTGGGGACAATTTAGAGAGTCAGGCCTCACTTAGTTTAAACAAGATCTAGGGTTAATAAATGGTTGCTTTGTTTTGTTTGTTTTGGGTTGCTTGTCTTGATGTTTTATTGCTTTTGTGCTTCTTATTCTTATTTCTGCTATCTTCACCTGTATCATGTTGTTTTCTTTGTCTTCTGTTGTGGTTAGTTACTAGGCCTGCCAGGTTTAGTTTTAGGGTACTGGTAAGCCGTTCCTTCACACACTTCACCTTTTTGCATTCATGCATAAGATCGCCTCAGAACCGGGCATACCTTTAGCTTTGGGAGGTATAATAGCAAGCCTTCATGGGACTCATTCGTCCCCCTGTAGGTTTTGCGAAAACCTCCACCCAAGGAAATTCTGCTAGCCAGTGATGGATACTAGTGGGGTCGAATTGGGGACCTTTTAGCGAAGCGTCCCCAACATATAGTGGAGCGACTTCTTGCCTAAGTAGAGACAAACCCATGAGGATGAGTGAATTAGGTAAACGAAAGGAACATCTCTTACCCTTACCTGTCGTTTTTCTAAAAATAAGAACTGTAGAGAGAGTAGCCCCTTTTACTCTCAATAAATAGACCACCCGCCCCAAGGACATTTTTGTCATTTTAGATTTTTGGAAAATTAAAAGGTAATTAAGGAATAAGAATGGGCATAACTTTTCATTAATTTTCAGTTATTTATTTTTACTTAATTTCCTTGTGCCTACTAACTCATTTCCTGGTTTTCTTATTCTCTTGTTCCTTTTTCAACATTCTGCATTCACGTGCATGTGTAGGATTTGCCAGACTACAATCAGAGTAAAAGATGCTTGATTAAGAACAAGAGACCATGACACCTTGCTCATAATAAAAGAAATTCATTCAAAAGTAGACTCGGTAGTGTCGAAACGTTCGGGTCCGGGGAACCCTGTCGAGACGACATTGGAAAGGAGGAGTCGCCACTAATCTTTTTAAAGGTGTGATTAGTCACCTAAAGGCTACCCAAGCTAAGTAAAGTCCAAAGCTCGGCAATGGACCCACTAAACCTACGCTCGGGGAAAGATTAGCACCCCCAAGTCGCCCGTCAAGTGACGGTACCTCTAGTCTAACAAGATCTACTGGATCGAAAAGAAAAGTTGGTTGCTTTTAATCCTAATCTTGATTATTAAAAGGGTTACAAAAAAGAAGAAAATAAAACCATTTTTTGAACCGATGTCGAGAATTTGAAGAATATAATTGAACACCGTCGATTAATTTTATCACGATTCTCTTTCACTGTTTGCTCTCTTGTTGATCCTTTTCTCTTCGAAAAGGAAATTTTAAAAATGTTGTGACAAAATCATTTTACCATATTTGATTTTTCTAAAAAACATGACCAATTTTATTAATTTTCAAAATCTTCTTTCGGATTTCTTTATTTTCCAAAATCTTCTTTTGGATTTGCTTAAGAAAAGGTTCTTTTTTGAAAATGCTTACCTTGAAATCTCTTGATTTACTAATTTCTTAATTTTGAAAATCAAATAAGAGAGCATGATTTGAAAAACATTTTTTGAAAACACTTTTATTACCTCTTTTATTCTTCTTTTTTTTTTGATCTTTTTTTATCTCTAGATTAATGCATGTATGCAAATGATGAATGCAAAGTCCAATTATTATAGTTAACTCGCGTAACCCGGGTTTTTGAAAGCACTTCCCGGGATATATGCTCGGAGCCCCGACGCATCCCGAGAAGAGTCGTCTCATCCTCGGAGACATTCAGTGGCCCCGAAAACTCGACCACTCACTGAATGCCCCTTCTTCGGAGGGGTTACAGTCATTAATTGAATTTAAAGGTGGCATGAAATGCGAGCAGATATAATCAATGGCAGATAAGTATGATATGCATGCGACTAAGTTCTACTTTAGTACTACTCTAAATTACTAAATTATTACAAACCAAGGCCAAATTGGGCCAATTAATGAATTAACAATAACTAAAGAAGCATAAGAACTTATGGGTTGAACTGGACATACTGGGGACCTTTCTGCACATCAAGTAAAAGGTTAGCAAAATTTAGGAATCATACAGACAAAGAGAACCAAAACAAATCAAGATACAAATCCAAAATCAAGGACCAAAGCAAGAACAAATTGAACTTAAACCAATGAGAATATGGATCATGAGATATGTTTACACTACCATTGAATCAAGTTTCGGAAATCAAACCTTTGGACTTGAAATCTTAATTCCCAAATTAAAAGTCATTCAAAAGGATTCGCCAATTTCTTTCAAGTTATTTTCAAATTCAGAAAATTTGGTTTTTAACTCCATGCCTTATTTTTCCAAAAATTAAGAGTGACCCAAAGTGTCTTAGCATGTCATCCTCAAGTCATCTTTAATTTGAGGAAAAATTATAGTTTTAAGTCAAAATCTCAATTTTCAAATCCAAATTAACTCAATTCGAAATTATGAAATCCATTTAAATTACTCTCAACTTGAACATCAAGATCTCAAAATCAATTTGCCATGAATAAACTCCATTTTCACTAAAAAACAATCTTTGGCCTAAATCCCAATTTCCATAATTAATTAACAAAGAAAACCACTATTTTGAAGTAAAAACCAAATCTATAAACAATATCAACACTTTAATCATCAAGCTAGCACATTTAAGACTAAATCCACCACATAACAACACAAACATGTAAGCATTCAACAAACATACTCATTTGTAACATGAATTCAAAAAGCAAAATTAATAGAAGCAAAAGACAAGCTCAATCTCACATTTTTAATCACCATTTATTCACCCCATCATGCTAAAACAAATAAAAATCACCACTTTAACATGCGATTAGCACTTAAATCTTACACACATAGAATCCCCATAAACATAAATCATTAACGCATAAATTATTAACTTAAACCTAACTTACCACATTTTATTAATCAAAAACCAAGCCTTTTCAATAATGATCCAAACTTTGAGCAAAAATTATCATTTAAAGCAACCAATCACCACCATGACCACATAAGCACATGTCAATTAATCAAAATAACTCCATCAATCATGAAATTAGAAACAAGATAAATGCACCAAACAAACATGCCCCAAATTGCAACAAATTAAAATAGGGTGGATTTAATTGAAGGACTTAGAAAGGAAGCTCACCAAACGATGTCGTTTTGGATGACTAATGAGCTTAAAACGCTGAGTTCTCTTCTTCTTCCTCGTTTCCCATCAAAACTTCTTCCTTCCTTCACCAATCTGTGCCGCCATTGAAGATTGCCCAGAATCGCGGAGTTCAAGTGTTATCTCGCCTCTGAAATCCGAAAGCTTCTTTCTTCTTTCGAGTCTTCTTCTTCCTTGCACTTTCTCTGCACGATCTCTCTCTAACCCGAAACTCTCTTCCTTCCACCCTTCCCTAAAACCGATCAATACAATCCCTTTTTCACTAAAATCACATCAAATTCGAGATCCTCATCTTCTAAAACCTAAAAGCCCTCAAAGAATTCAAAGAAAAAGGTTTGATTCGAGCTTTCCTTGTTTAGTTTGTGTCAAGGTTCTAGGATAAAGGATTTTCGAAGTTGAGGGGTGGTTTCGATGGATTGGGTAGTCTAGGGTTTTGTTTTTCCAGTAAAGTTCTTGTTTTTTTAATTCAGGGTAGAGGGGCCTCGATTTTTCGTCGGAGGTGGCTGTTGAGGGTGGCTCACGGTGCTGTTAGCTTAGTTTAGGAGAGAGAGGGTGTTAGTTTGAGGGAGGATTCCATTTTTTGTGGGTATTTTCCGAGAGAATTTCAGAGTGGGAGAGAGCTTCCAAATTCTCTGTATCAATTCAATGTGTGTGATTTTTTGTGTGAGAGCTTGCAGTTTTTGTTGGAGAGAGTCCAAAGAGTGTGTCAAATTAATCGGAGAGTCTGAGATTGAGTCAGTAAAGGGTATTTAGAGCTTTCTCTTTTATGAATGTTAGAGTGAGTGTTATTCTCGTGAGAGCAGGAGAGTCTAGGATCCAAGGAGAAAGGGTGTATTGAAAGGTACAGGTCAAGAGAATTTTTTTTTTCGAGAGAGTATGGAGTCTCCTCCTCTTTTTTCAGTGAATGAGAGTGTGTTTTCTGTATTTTTGGGTAGAGTGTTATTTTTTGTATATGAGAGGGAAGAAAAATCCAGGGTGTGAAGTATGTGAGCGAGGTTATGGAAGGAGAAGATTTTTGAAGAGGGAGAGGGGCGATGAGAGTGTGAAGAGTGAGAGGGGCGATGAGAGAGATTGAGAGTGAGAGGGGTGAGATTAAGAGACTGTCTGTTTTTCCCGTTTAAGCCATTGAATCCCCCTTTTTCTCAACAGATTCCTCTCCCCTCTTTTCTTTTATTGTAACTGTTTTTGTCTTTTATGTAGGCTGCAAAGGAAGGGATCAGGATCTAAGGGATTTGGCCGAGTGAGCTAGCCATGTGGGCATATCCTTGTGGTAAATTTCCTTTTTTTATAACTGAATAATATTAGGACCCCCTTGATGAATTTGATGTCCTGAATTGCTGGGATTTGGTGATCATGTGCTTTCTTGCTTATGCTTATGGAAATGTCCCTTATTACACTATTATAGGTAGCAAAAGCTTGTTGACCCCTTTTTAATTGACTTATAATCGTAGTGCTAGCTTAATGCCTGTGCACATGTTGTCTATGCCTTTGATCCTACTTGCTACACAGTATGGCTGTTTGCAATTGAAATGTCTCAAGAGCTTCATTTATTCAATGGCTTTGCTCATTTGTATACTTTCTTCCTCCCATATATTTCTCTGAAATCCCATGCTTCCCTTTTATGCTTTGAGCGAATTTGTGTGATGCCTGGGTTTTAATTCTCTGGTGGAACTCGTGGATTCATTGTTCCCATGCCTTTCTGAATTTGATCTCATTGACTGCAAGGTGAACTCTACAGTACACACATGCTATGCTGCTAACTATATGCTAACTAAAAAAGACTGATGAACACTGCTGTATGCTTTGAAATGAACTGCAAAATGCCATGAAAAATGCTGTTTATTTTTATGCTCCTACTGATAACATGTATTTATGCGAGCTATTTGATAATGTGCTGTGTATGTGAGAAGAAAACTAGTTGTTTACACGTTGAAGGGTTATGCAGGGCCTGCTATGCTTGATGATGTGAATACATGTTGATTGTAAGAATGCTTGAATCTACTATATTGAAATACTCTTGACTGTGTTGAATGCTAAGTGTAAAAAATGCTTTGCTTTTTAGTGTGACTGTTCATTGAATATCTATGTTATCGATGGATGAGGTTGAATTTGATCCTACTGATGGAATGAAATTTTTACTCTAAGGCTGGAATGGAAATGCAATTTACACTAAATGCATGTTGCTTTTGTGATTTCCAGGTTGAGAAATGCCTACTATGAAGAAGAAATGCCCATTACAAGTTGTCAATTTGTAGAGAGAAATGTCAAAAAGGCGAGGAGCTGTAGAAAGGAGAGAAAGGAAATGAATCAAGCTGAGAGAAACCAATATTTTATGTAATGCTCAATTTTTTTCTAATTTTTTTGAACTGTAAACTTGCAACCTACAAATGCAAATGTAAAGTTACTTTTCTTTTTCTTTTTTTTTTTTTGCTCATTTTGTAAATTTATGTCGAATGGAAGTTAATGCAAAAAACCAAATTTCTGTTTTTGTTTGTGGGATAAAAGTAATTGGGTACATGTTTAGGAATGTAAAAGTGGACTTCCTCAAGCAACAAAGGCCCAAAGAATACTACCAAGATTAAATGCCAAAGGTTGGTAGGGTGCCCAATAAAAGATGCAAGGAAACCCAAAGCAAAAACCAAACAGAAAAATGGCCTTAGACCATAATAATGAAAATGAGTAAAAGTAAATGGAAATAAAGGGAAGATGGATTAATCAATATGCAATGTAAGATATGATATACTAAATGCAATGTAAGATATGACATGCTAAATGTAACATTAAAAGTATAGTTAAAATGAACAAAAAACTTATGCAAGATGCAATTGGAAAAAAGATGACCTAAAAACAAAAATTAAAAACTAACCTGAATGTGCAAATGACTAAAATGCCCATAGGTGACCCTAATGCAAAGTGAGAAACAAATTGATTTAGGTTAAAGGATACAAGACAAAAATGGGTGTCTACAGCTGCCCCTCTTTGTGCGCTTGCTAACTATCGAGAAGTGTGCAAAGAAGTAATTTGTGTACTTCTTTGAAGAATTTCATTTTGAGAAAGTCGTCTTTCAACACATTTGAGGAGATTGTCTTCCAATCAATTTATAATTCTGAAAATCTTCCTGAAAAATCATCTTCCGATTGGCTTCTAACTATTTTAAATAACCGTCTTCCGGTGCATCTCTTAACAAGATCGTCTTCCGATCAACTTCTGAAAACTTTTCGAGAAACTATCTTCTGATGTACTTCTTGACAAGATCGTCCTCTGATCATCTTCTGAAAGTTGTTGAGAAACCTTCTTTTGGCGTGCTTCTTTGACAAGAACGTCTTCTGACCAACTTCTGAAAACTCTTGAAAAACCATCTTCTGGTGTACTTTTTGACAAGATCGTCCTCCGATCAATTTCTGAAGATTTTTGAGAAACCATCTTCTAGCGTACTTCTTTTGACAAGATCGTCTTCCTATCCACTTCTAAAAACTTTTGAGAAACCATCTTCTGGCGTATTTCTTTGACAAGATCGTCTTCCGATCAACTTCTGAACACTCTTGAAAAACCATCTTCTGTGGTACTTTTTGACAAGATCGTCTTCCGATCAACTTCTGAAAACTGTTGAGAAACCATCTTCTGGTGTATTTTTGACAAGATCGTCTTCCGATCCAATATGAGATTGTCTTCCAATTAATATTTGAAAACTCTTTCTAGCAAACCATCTTCCGGTGTTCAATATGAGATTGTCTTCCAATCAATATTTGAAAATTCTTTCTAGCAAACCGTCTTCCGGTGTTCAATATGAGATTGTCTTCCAATCAATATTTGAAAATTCTTTCTAGCAAACCGTCTTCCGGTGTACTTCTAAAATTCTCTAGAAAACTGTCTTCCAGATCATCTTTGATTATCCCTTGAATATTACTTTCAGAAAAATCTATTGCTGGTATGTTTTGAAAAGATCGTCCTCCGATCAACCTCTTACAAATCTGTTCACCTTTCTCTTCTCTAGCATTCCTTGCTCATTGACTCTTATTGATCTCCCCTTTCTCATCTTAATATCCTTGCCTCTGATATGCTAACTTTTTGACATTATATGAGCTCTTGCCCCAATTGAATCTTCTTAGAAAAATCACCTTTGATTAACCAACATCTTTTAAAAGATGGAGCTTGATCTTTTTGAACTTCGAGCCATCATCATCATCTTCTGATGAATTCATTTTGCATAGTTCATTCTTGATCCCCTTTCTAAGACCTCCCCATGAAAGACATCTTTGACCCCCTTCAAATACTTTTTTGAGATGTATACTTCTGATCACTGTCTCTTCTTCTTAATTTCGACCTGCTGAACTTCTTTTAGCTTCTATTCTCTGTTTGAATGGGTCTTCCCTCTTCTTGGATCTACTTCTTTACTGTTCATGGCTTTGTCTCTTTCCTCTTCTTGACTCCTCTTTCTTACCTCCTCATCACTTGAACTCTTTTTTGTGACCTTTTGACCTCTCTTCTGCCCCCACTTGTCTGACCTGTGTCTACAAAGCTGTGTTTCTGGTGTCTTCCACTTTTAGGATCTTAACTTCCTTCTTCTTTGTTCTAAATTGCCCCAACGACTTCCTTTCCAATGATTCTGAATTCTTTTATCTGCTCTTATAATGAACCTGACTCCTTGTCTTGCGCTCCCGCTATGGATGAAGATGAAATGTTCTAGTGTGTGCATGTATGCCTGAATGCACATGGATTGACTAAGGAGAATAATATGATATTGACTTCCCTTGGGTAACCAAATGTCTCATCGACAAGCTTTTAGCAGACTCCTTTGCCCTAATCTTGGTACCATTTTCCTTGCCAACTTCTTGCAACATAATTGCATTCAGAAGTCAAAAATTCTCATAGGTATTAATCATGTAGTTGAATCTTCTTGAAATGTGACATGGTTTAAAATGATCCCACTGTAGACACCCATTTTTGTCCATATCCTTTCAATTTAAATCAATTTATTTCTTAATTGGCATTAGAATCAACTAGGGTCATTTTGGTCATTTTCAAAAATGCAGGGGCATTTTGGTCATTTTTCACATTCAGGGGGTATTTTAGTCCTTTGCACGTCCAGGGGCATTTTGGTCATTTGTACTTAAAGGGAGGCATTGTGGTCATTTCTACTCCATTTCTCAAGTTAGCACGCAAATTTTAATGTTTAAATCTTCGGTAGATTGCATTTTGAATTCAAGGAAAATTCCAAAAAAATTGTTGTGTTCTTTTACATATGTGTATCACATTTTCGCATATTAATCTCACATTTGCATTTACATGATCCCAATTAGTAATTGAGCCTTGATACTTTGGTCACTTGACTTAGTGCTGAATCAATTGGTAAACCCACTTTGGGTCATATTAATTCAGTTGGATTATAGCTTGCATGATTAGAATTAGAAATTGCATTTTTAATTTACATATAGCATTGTTATTATAAAAATACAAAAATGGAAATAGCAAAAATACAAAAAGATTTCATTTTCTTAGGTTCAATACATTATAAATGGGATGCCATGACTCTAGATTTCCTTGTGTATTACATTTCCTTGATGAATTGGCTCTTCTTCTTCAAGCACTTTGTGTTTCTTAAACTTGTCTCAATGACCAAGTGGGTTGCCTTAAGTACTTGTGATTGAGTTTGTCGCCCACCAGCAAACAAGACGTAGAAAATTGAAGCAAGGCAATGAAACAGAAGAATCACATGGGCATTACATTTGATAAGCAAAGTTTAAAAATGAAGCAAGGCTTGCACAAGTCAGCAAATCAAATCCACAATGTCAAAAATTGCAAAAAAAAAAACTAGCAGATTAGGAGAGGTCAAAATCAGGACCATACAAATGCCAATCAAGCATAAACATTGATGAGAATGAACAAGGGTCATCAGGGCGTGCTTTACAAGCAAAGGAAATGCAAGACAAAGGTGGGTGCAGTGAACAAATCATGAGCATACATCAGGAAATTGAAAAGCTAACAAAGAGCAACAAAGAAGTTGAGGATTGGGAATTCACCTGGAGTCCTCTGCCAGCTCACCATCCCTTCAAGATTTATCTGCACATATCAGTAGCTCTGGAGGATCACAACAACATTTGGCCTGCACAGAAAAAGACAAAAAAATGGTTAGAATTGGATCCATTGAACCAAAAAAAATGGGATACATAGCACACAGCAGTTTTCTCTCCCTCTCACACAGAGCTCACGACCCTCTCTATATATACCCGATTCTTCTCCCTCAAATTCTCTCCTTATACAGAGGATCATCCTCATCTGCTCACATCTCATCATAATCCTCACACATACTGAATTCTTCGAATACAGAGAACCTGCTCTCACAATCTTCCTTCCCTCTCAACACCACACTGAAAAATCCCACTCCTTTTTTTTTTTTGGATTCAAACATTCTGCCCAAAATCCTTTTCACTCGGGATACCACTATTGATCTCACCCTCATCTTCTCTGTTATTCTCTACACACACACCTGGAAAAACTACACACTGCAAGCTCTCTCTCGATTATTCACAGAAAAAACACAAACAACAAACAGATTCTTCACACCCTCTCATCTCCAAGACCTCTCCACTCCTTACCTTCCCATTTTCTCTCTCTGACTCCCATACCCACACTGGAACACCTCTCTCTATACACACGACACTAAAGAAAAAAATTGCTCTCACTCTCGAGAGCTCTCCCACAGACTCCCACCTTCCCTCTCTTCATAACAACAGAATACACATAGCTCTCGGAACCTGATCGGTCGTTGATCAAATCACAAGATAAATCCCCACAAACCAATAACTAATAGCTAGGGCAAGTAGGGGTCGAATCCCACAGAGAAGGTGGAAACAAATTAAATCCAAATTACACTAAAGAAAGTCTTACCAAAGGGGATTTTTATGGGTTTTTTCAAAATAGGCAAATTAAATTAGAAAACAATAAAATAGAATAAAACTAGAGATTAAGAAAATAGTTTGAGAAAAACAATGAAATAAAAACATACTTCTTCTCCTTTAGGTAATTATTTTGATCTAATAAATCATGGATCATGGACACAAGACATGAATTTGACTTAAATTGCAATCAATTAAGAATCATAAATTACCCCAAATCGATATATAGCCTAAGACGTAGACATCAATTTTCAATGGAATAAAGTAATCCTCTTAACATCTTAAACAACTCCACTTGAATAATTGGTATAGGAATAAGACGTAATGCTAATTCCAACATGCTAATAAGATTAATCCGCATCTCGCTAAAACTAACCTCTAATATTCTGATCCGGGTTCCAGCCCTTCCTAGAATAAGCATTAAGATTATT